>JAOWAN010045876.1:0-14455 GCA_028566635.1 Lobelia cardinalis | reverse complement strand
TTGACTGCTCGTCGAGTAATGATACGACGACTCACCACAAAAAAGAAAATGTTTGGAGAAGGGGGAAGGAATAGTAGACGGGAGCGATGATATGGAGGTTGGGAACAACAATGAGGCATTTGTTGATTCAAATAACGATGGTCTGGCGGGTCCGGGAGTCCCGGCCCGTCAAGGATTATGATAACCTTAAGCCGGAATTGTCATGGGTTGGGCAATCCTGCGACAATTCGTATGTTGAAGAACTTAGTCTTTAGTAAGCGGCCCAATTTTATTTTTCTTATGAAAACGAGACCGGAGAAAAATAAGATGGAAGAGATTAGGAGTAAATTGAAGTACGATGGTTTAGCTGTAGTGGAAAGAGCGGGAACGGGAGGTGATCTTGCAATGTTGTGGAAGCACGAAGGAAAGGCAATGGTCCTAAGCCATTCCAGAAACTACATAGATGTTAGAGTTGAGATAGTAAAGAACCATGGCGGCTTACGGGATTTTATGGCTGGCCGAAGAGTAACAGAAGAATGGAGTTGTGGAATTATATTCGGTAGTTGAGTGATTTATCACAGCTTCCGTGGGTGATGGTGGGTGATTTCAATGATCTCATCTCTCCTTCGAAAAAAATAGGGACGTATCCCTCACTCTCTCGGCAATTGTCAAGGTTTCGGAGCAGCTCTTCGTCATGGTAACTTGTCGGATATGGTGTATAAGGGGCATCCTTTTACGTGGGAGAATGGAGAGGAACAGATAATTGGGTAGAGGAGCATCTTGATCGGGCGGTAGCAAATCAGAGTTGGAAGAATATGTTTAGGGATGCGGTGGTGATTCATCTCAAGGTAACCTGGATCATTCTCCAATTATTCTCTACCCGCGAAAACATGTGTTCTGAGTCAAAGTTCGTCCGTTCAGATTTGAGAACTTATGGGTCAAAGATGTTGAGTGTATTGACCCTGTTAAGGAAGCGTGAGAGGGATCGGTTGGTAGAAGGTTCGAGGAGAGGATTGGGGAATGCAGCCAAAAACTAGCTGCTTCGGGTAGTAGGAAGACGCCGGATTTTAATAGGAGGATCAAGGAGTGTTGGGACTCATTGAAATTACTTAGGAGACGCCGGGACATACATGAGGTTAGGAGGTTCTCTGAGGTGCGGAATGAGTTGGATAACCTTCTTGCGGACCAAAAATTGTGAGGAAGCAAAGAGCAAAGCAACATTGCCTCAGAGAGGGAGACCAAAATACGAAGTTCTTTCATGCAAAAGCTTCGGCTAGGAGACAATATAATACATTCAAGGAGCTTCGAAACTCAGTTGGGGAATGGAAGACGTGGGATGATGGACTGCCTCAGCTTATAACATATTTTGATGCAGACTTATTTACTACGAAGGGATGCAATTGCTCTCCGGTGCTAAGTGCTATCAGAAGCAGGTTGACTGAGGAGCAGAAAGAGGGGTTAATTGAAGAGTTCACGATAGCATATGTGCGTGTGGCTCTATTTTCGATGCACCCGAATAAATCCCCCGAACCTGACGGTCTTAAACCGGGGTTCTTCCACACTTCTGGAACGTCATTGGTATGTATTTATCTGCAGCAGGGATTTCCTTTCTGAATAATTCTTTCTTTTCCCCCCCTGAATTAAATGAAACTAATGTTACTCTTATTCCCAAGAAAAAGAATCCGGAGTTTCTAAATGATCTTCGTCCTATCTTCTTGTGCAACGTGGTTTACAAAATTGTATCGAAGATGGTAGCCAACAAGTTGAAACATGTGATTGATAGTGTGGTTAGTGAAGCCCAAAGTGCTTTTGTTTCGGGTCATAAGATAACGGATAATGTGATGATAGCATTTGAGACTTTGCATCGGCTTAGGAGGAAAGATAGAGGGATCACGGGATTTGCAGCCCTTAAACTGGATACGAGCAAAGCCTATGACCGAGTAGAGTGGGTTTTCATGGAGCGGGTCTTGAGTCGTATGAATTTTCATGAGAAGTTTGTCGGGTGGGTGTCGTTGTGTCTGAGGTCAGTCTACTATTACTTTGTACATGGCGATAATTGGGTGGGTCCAATTTACCCAAGCAGCGGTTTGAGACAGGGAGACCCCCTATCTCCCTATTTGTTCATTTTGTGTGCGGAAGGGATTACGTCACTGATACGGAGGGAGGAGGAGTGCGGGAGGCTGCATGGGGTAAGGGTGGGAAACGGGAGCACCTGCGATCTCTCACTTATTCCTTGCAGATGATAGCTTCCTATTTTTTAAGGCAGTTGAAAATGAATTGCTTGCAGTGAAGAGGTGCCTGACTCAATATGAGGAAGCTTCGGAACAGAAAATAAATTTCGAGAAGTCTTCGATTGTTTTTAGTCAGAACTCGTCGTATGCTCATAAAAGCCTCGTTTATGATTCTTTGGGGTCCGAGAATCGGATGGAAAAGGAAGGTATTTGGGACTGCCATCGTATGTTGGAAGGGACAAAAGATTGGCTTTTAATTATATGAAGATTAGGGTTTGGGATAAGCTTAAGGGATGGAATAAGGAGTTTTTATCGGCAGCAAGTAAGGAGATTCTATTGAAAAACGTAGCACAAGCCACTCCCGATTATTTGATGACTGTGTTTGCCTTATCAAATACTATTTGTGATGAAATGGAGAGATTAATGAATGGGTATTAGTGGAGGGATTCTAGTTAACGACGCAAGATCCATTGGGCGGCGTGGGAAAGTTGTGTGGTCCTTCAGATTGTGGTGGGTTGGGTTTCAGAAAATTGAAGGAGTTCAATATAGCCTTACTAGCTAGACAAGGTTGGAGACTACTCGTCAATCCAAGTTCGTTGGTGGATAGATTATATAAAGCCAGGCACTTCCCTCATAAGAGCTTTCTTGAGGCGGGTAGTGTTGCGAATGAGAGCTCCATTTGGAGTGGGTTACTCTCTACGCTACCCTTACTTCGGGCAGGGTGTCGAAGGAGAATTAAACCAAATTCAGAGCTGGAAATATCTGGAAATATTTAAGGACAGATGGCTACCTTCAATTGACAGGCCATCCCCTTCTGTTTGTCGTGATCCTAATTACGCTTCAGGCATGGTTTCGGCCTTGTTTATGCCGGGAGTGTGTAGGTGGAATAAGGGAGTGGTTAAAACTGATCTTGAACCCGAGGATGCGAGAGCTGTGCTTAATGTTCCTCTGAGCCGAAATGCATTAGGGAGAGACAGGTACTGGTTTCTGGAGAAGAAGTGGGGCTTTTCGGTTCGTTCAGCTTATCACTTCTTGTGCTCCGAGTCGTATATTGGGACGTGACCAGCTAGCGCTTGGAGCCGAATTTGGAAGATTAATACAATGCCTAAGGTGAGATTCTTTTAGTGGAGAGCTTGCAAAGGTCTGCTACCTACCAGGGATGCACTAATTAGGAGGGGACCGGAGGTTGATAGTGAATGCCCGGTCTGTGGCGCTGGAGTCAACAGTTCACGTGTTGGTGGAGTGCAGGGTTGCTTGTCAATGTCTTATGAAGTGTGGAGTGGGTGGAGGGCTTGGGAAAACATCTCTTGTTGGAATGGCTAGAGAAGGTAGCTCATCTGGTAGCCAGGGTGAGCTTGGAGATGGTGGCGACTCTCTTGTGGAGCTTATGGAACCCCCGTAACATGGTAGTGTGGGAACAAAAATGGTTGACAGAGGCTGACATTATATCTAAAGGTCCAACTCTTTTGGAGAGAGGCCCAGCTACCTGTGATACTGCAGCAAAGGGGGACTTCGGTTGACAGTGGGAATGTGTGGGTGAAGCCGGTAAATGGAAGGCTTAAATGCAATGTTGATAGAGCTACTTAATCTATAGATACTTAATCAAGTCCTTGGTTCCATTCTGTTATTTGCCTGTCTTCCCCATCCGAAGAATAAGAAGTCAAACTGCAGCTAGAAAGAGTAGAAATGGATGTTAGAGAGAGAAAAGGGTAGTTCATACATATTATGTTACTTGGGGTTTGCCATTCTTTCCCCAGATTTTTCTCTTATGCTAAACTAATTCTCATCTGCCGTCAGTAAACCAACTTAGATTCACTTTTGTAGATTGGTCCATTTTTTCCTTTGCCCTTCTGCATAGTCATGAATGCAGGTATTGATCTTAAGTTCTACTATATGTTTTAGATTTCATTCTAATTTTAATCGCAGTTTATGATTACAGCTCCGAGGCAGAGTTTATTGAGGAAATTGTTGCAGAGATTCAAGGCAAAGTGAAATCCAAAACTTTAAGCATGCCCAAACATTTAACTGGCATCGATCAAAAAGTTCGAAAGATAAATCATTGGTTATGTGATGGGTCAGAGAATGTTAGCTACATGGCAATTTGTGGGATCGGTGGGATTGGCAAAACAATTATTGCCAGACATGCGTTCAATCTTAATTGCAACAAATTCGACAGTAGTTGTTTCCTCTTGAATGTTAGAGAGGCTTTCGAGAAATTTGGTGGCGTAAACGATTTGCAAAGACAGTTAATTTCAGATATTTCCAGTCACAAAACTTCAAATACATACAGCAGTGATGACGGAATCAACAAAATAAAAGATGTCGTGTGGAGTAAAAAGGTTCTACTTGTCCTAGATGATGTAGAAGACGATGAACAATTAGAACGCCTACTTGGAGACGAGTTGGATTATTTTTCCCAGGGAAGTAAAATTATGGTGACAACCAAAAATCGCAATCTACTCAAGGCTTATGCTCCTACGATCCATGATGTTAAACCAATGAATGATTCTGATTCAATTCAACTCTTTAGTTGGTACGCCTTTGGAAATGATAAACCAGACCAAGGTTTGGTTGATAACTCAAACAAGATGATACAGCAATGTCAGGGGCTACCATTGGCTCTTAAGATTATTGGTCGTTCATTATATAAAAGAAAGGAAGATTTCTGGAATGCTACATTAGTGAAACTGCAAGAAGTTCCTGATGCTGAGATCGTTCGGAAACTGCGAGTAAGTTATGGTGCCGTGGAAGATGAGTCTGACAGAGAATTGTTCCTAGACATATCATGTTTCTTTGTCGGACAAAATAAAGATTATGCGATTATGATTCTCGGATCATTGTTCCATGCAATTTATGGACTTGGAAATCTCCAGGGTAGAAGTCTTGCAATGAAAGGACTTGAAAATCTCAAGGATAGATGTCTTTTAGAATACGATGAGTATGACAAGTTAGTTATGCATCAATCTGTCCAGGATATGGGAAGAGAAATATGTAAAGAGAACACAAACAACCCTGGGGAGCGCAGCAGGCTATGGCGTTATCATGATGCGTTCAGTGTATTGAAAGAAAAAACGGTAATATACATATCAAAGTTTTTTGATTGTTATTATTGGATTGGAGGTTTGCAACTTAAACCTATCAATATCATTTCTGTCCTTTTGATTAATGACTTTATCTTTTTCCTCGAATATTAGGGCACAAGCAACATTCAAGCGCTCTTTCTTGAAGACGGATCACAACCTAACTTAGTCGACAATGCTCATACCGATATACTGCAGAAGCTGTGGATGCTACAAATAAATGTAATTGAATTTTGTTGCCGGTCAGAAGAGAACGAAAAATATCTGGAAACGGCTGCGTTTAAGGAGATGCAGAAGCTAAGGATGCTACACATTAATTTTTTGGGAGGATTGAATTTGAAGGGAAGCTACAAAAATTTTCCAAACAAGATAAAATGGTTGCGTTTGATTGGATGGCCTTTGAAATCTGTGCCAGATGACTTTCCGGTGAAGGAGTGCGTTGCTATTGAGATACGCTTTAGTGGGTTAACAAGACTTGGTTTGGCTAGAACTCAGGTATGCATCAGTTTCGATCTCTCCCTTTCATTTTAGTTTCGTTTCTTCTTCTCATTTTAGTTTCTTTTCTTTAAAAACGTAATTTTATTGGGATGAATGATTTACTCCTCAAAATATTGGACTTAATTCCCTTGTAATGAAGAAAAGTAACGGAGTAGCCACGGTTCAATAAACTAACTTGAATGTCTTTGACTAATAAAATACGTTGTTTTATGAAATGTAAAATTAGATACACTTAAATGATTTTTGATGAAGTTTTGCCTAAATTTTACTAAAGTGAATTTGAGAAAAATTTGAATCAATTTCATTTAAATATAACCATTGCATTAATCAATTACTTATTCAAATTCAGATTTGTTCGAAGTCGGATATTGGATTAACAAATCAAATCAAATTTATAACCTCACTATATTATTATTGATGTTAGACAATAATTAATTAAGTTTAATACTGTTTGTTTCATTGAAACAATTTTGTGTATTTATTTTGTTAGACAGCTTCATCGGTGCGCAAAAGATGATAAGAGAATCGTAAAAGATTTTAATTTGATACTTTCTTTTTTTCAATTAATTACAATCAAAGCTTAATTTTTTATATGTTCTCTTTTAAGCTATTTTAAAATATCTTTCCATTAATTTTTTTTATCAACTAAATTCAACATTGATTACATATTTATAAAAATCTACTTACACTATGAAATTATGAAAAATAGTAATTATTTATCTAATAATGTTCTAATTGATAATTGAAGTTTTAGAATCTAAAACTTATTATATATCAATTAGTTGTTTGATATTGTTCTAAGTTGACATAAAAATAAAAAAATAAAAAAGGGAAAAATCAGATCTCTTATGGGACGAAGTAATTATAGTATTGAATGATTTTGGTTTTACATGTTCTTAACTTCTTATAATTGTATACTTCTTTTGTTTTACAATAGATGGCCTTTTAAACTTGTGAACATATATTAAGAAATAAAATATATGAACAAATTTAAGCTTCTCTTTATTAATGATAGAAAGATAAATGCAATTAATGGTTATGCGTAGGCGAAGAATAGAAGGGTAATGTACAAATGTATGTATAAAAAAAAAAAACTAGAAATCCTAAGTAATCAACTTTTTTGGAATTCAATCTATTTTTACGAAATTATCATCTATTATAAAATGGAGGGAGTATATTAATCATAATAATTAACCAATTTCAGGTTATTTTATTTTTCCTTGTAGGTTTTCGGATGCTTGACAATCCTTAACCTGAGTAATAATAAAGGCCTTGTTAGGACCCCTAAGTTCTCAAATAAAAGATTCCCCCATCTTGAGATGTTGAATCTCAATGGGTGTGTCAATTTGAAGGAGGTTGAAGAGTCCATTTGGAACCTACAGGAGAGTCTCAAGTTCTTATATCTAGAAAATTGTACAAGTCTACGTAAGCTTCCAAAAACTATTGCCAAGCTCCACAATCTTGAAGAACTTGAAATTTCTGGTTGTACAAACCTTGAAGAATTTCCAGAGAAAATGGATCAGATGACGGCTTTGACTTCTTTTTGGGCCAGTGGAATCAGTATGCAAAGAATATTGGCAGTTGATACATCATTGATACTTCGGTTGGGTTCTTTACCAGGCTCCTTAACCATATTGAACCTTTCGAGCTGTGGATTATCGGAAAATTGTTTTCCAAGTAGTTTTGATAGTAATTATTTACCCTTCTTGGAGCAACTATTCTTGGAAGATAATCTGATTCGTTTCCTCCCGGAATTTATAAAACGATTTACTCATCATCTCAAGCTAATTAGTTTCCAGAGATGTGAAAGGCTGGAGTCACTTGAAGAGCTACCAGAAGTCCACACCTTGAATGTGACGGATTGTGTGTCCTTGAAACAAGTAACATATCAAGCTGGTGCAGGATTGAAAACAGTTATCCAAGCACGTGGTTGCGGCAATTTGATTTGGTTGGAGCATAAATATAAGCTGATACCAATAAAGAATATGGGAAATCTGCTCCACTCTTTCGCCTTCATCGATTGGAAGGCTATGGAAAGCACTAACATCTTATTTTACAATAATACCTCATTAGCAACACGAATCGGACCCATCCAGGTTCTCTCTCTCTCTCTCTCTCTCTCACACACACACACACACGGACACACACTGAACATAAATCATGCCATTTGAGAATAATTATGTTGCTTGGTTCTCAATTAATGATTTAACTTTTGTTAACTAGTAGAGTTTTTACGGAACTCTACAATTCAAATTAAATATATTATTCTGATTATCAATATTGAATTAATATATGATAGCCAAATCAGATTTTTTACGCAACTCTACAATTCGATTTCAATATTAATACTATGATAACTAGATTATGTGAATAACTCAAGGACTAAATTGATAAATTAAAGATGTCAATATATGAGAGAGCTTCAAATTTCCCTCCCCATTCATAGTATCATATGAGAGAGCTTGTTTGATTTTTGAAAATTCAACTAATTTATCATTAAGATAATAATTTACTATACGTTTTAATTGATTACTGTATAAAATTTCTGTCCTCATTTGAACATTGAGATGTAGTAATTGTGTCAAACATTTAAAAAATCAACTGCCCTCCTAAGACATTGCAATTTTCAAGACGACACGAACTAGCTTATTTTGGAAACGAGAAAATACTATGTATATATATATATATATATATATATATATATACAGAAATTTATTTCGCTACAAACCATTTTTTTCTACAAATCTTGAGAATTACTTATATATATCTTAGTAATTTTTGTTGTATGTTAATTATATATCTTTATTTTATAAAATAAAAATTTAACAAATTATTTTTTTGAGAAAATCAACTAAAATTCAACAAAAATATACTAAAATACAACATGTTCGTAAATATACAATAAAATAACTAAGAAACGATAAATTAACAAAAATACAATAAAAATGTAATAAGATACAACAGGATCTTACTACGATACAATAAAATTAATAAAGGTACATCAAAAATGTACTAAGATACAACAGATTCGCATATCTGTACGATATTTATGATTGTACTTCATCTCTTTTTAATATATATATATACGTGTGTATATATATATATATATATATATATATATTATACTGGATATTGATGGTCTAGTGGTTGTGATCATGAATTTGTGCAGGAGGTAGTAGAAGGTGGTAGGATATTTTGCATGGCTTTTCCTGGGAGCCATGTTCCATCCTCCGACGGATGGGTGTCCCGCACTGTTGATGGGAATACCATTGCGGAGGGGGTTGTTCGTGCTCTACGAGTGGATGCCCCTTGGTGTCATCCTCATTCAGCCTCCTCAAACATGTTCATAGTGACACTGTGTTTTGTATATAGTTTAGCCGAGGGAATGAGACGTCGCATCATGGATATGATAAACTTCGATTCCATCTTTGTTGTTATCCACAATATATCCAAGCGTCTATTTTTGACGTTTGATCCTTCGTGGAATGGATATAATTACATAGAAGAAAGTGACGAAGAACTTGATACGACGTGGGTCGTAGGCAACTGGATATTTGGGCCTGACATGTTGCAGTCTGGGGATGAACTGTGTGTTGGCTTAGAAGGAAAACTAGTGACGGATTCCCATGTGAAGGTGAAGAAGATTGCTTGTCGCATCGGAGTAATTATTTCAAATCAACCAGCTCCAACTCAAACTACTCGCTCTGTTCAAGCTGGGGGTGATCGTATCATTTATTATGGCAAACACAACATATATGTTTGACCATGCATGCAGGATGATAAGCAAGAAGGAGCAGTGCGGGGGATCCTCCTTCGCCTTGCCGGTCTATTTTGATTTATATTTTGACCAGGCCAATTCTACTGTCGCTAATTAAGAAACTACAAAGTGATTTTTTTCTCTCATAATAATTCTACAATGTGCTTTTACCTGAATTTGTGTGGCACATCTTAAGTGTGCAATTTGCAGTGGAATGTTCAGCAGCTCTCTTCTCCCGCCGTCCCCTCTTTCTTTCTTTTTTCTAATCTCTTGAATGCATAGACACAACACAACCCACTAAGAAAACCTATTCCACCACCAAATCAAATAAAAGACCTGGTACTCATGACAATAGCAAACCTGAAAAGAAAAGCTTCATGGTCTTGGTAGGAAGAATGACACATCTATTTCTAACTATCTCCTTGAAGCTAAAACATTAATAGTTGTCGTTGCTATTGCTGGAACTAAGATTGAAGAAACCGAAGTCATGGATCGAATTCTCAGTGGTTTAAGCCATGAGTTTCAAGGTTTCCTAGCCTCCATTCACATGGTACAAAATTTAACCTCGGCCACTTGCTCTGACTTATTGATTCGCGAGGAAATGCTTCAACAAAAATTCTCTACCCTTATTATCACCGACCAATCTGCTCTTCTCACGTAATCGAACACCAAACCTGCTAACCCTACTCGAGCTCATAACGGTGGATCAAGTGGTTTTGGGCAGTATCGACGGCATTATAAACATGAGTGCGGAGGAAGTAATGGTCGTGAACAGCAAGGTACACAGCGTGGTAAATCTGGGCAAGGTCGTGGAGGTCGAGGATTGCTTCCTACTTCCTTAGGTCCTTCGGATGATTCAGTACCTTGCCAAATATATATGCAATGAGTTAGGACATAATGGTCGCGTTTGCTATCACAGACACAATTCAACCTACAATGCGTGGGTTCTCGATTCTGGTTGCACCAATCACATGGCATCTGATGAACAACCCTTCGACAACTTTACTCCCTATACAGGTATGGATAAAGTTATTGTTGGTAGCGGTGAGTTATTGAATATGTTGCATAATTGTAAATCTATTGTGTATGCCAATCATTGTAGGTTTAATCTAAATCATGTCCAATGTGTTCCACATCTTAAGAAACGACTTCTTTCAATTCGCCAATTTTCTAAAAATAACAATTGTTATTTTGAATTTGACTCTTCTGTTTCAGGTCAAGAACAATCGGACAGGTCAGATTGTTCTTTTTGGAATTAGTTCGGGTGGCCCGTACCAAATATCCTTCGAAACTCAACCTGGTAACAATCAAATGGCTCTTGTTGGTGAAAGAACGGATCATAATGTTTGACACTCTCGTTTAGAACATCCAGCTTTTCCCATTCTTAAAATATTACGTAGTAAATTTGATTTGCCTATGACTGATTCAATAAATTTAAAGACTATTTGTCATGTTTGCCATCTTGACAAATCATTCTTTTGCAGAAATGTCTTTTGAATATTGAATCCTACAAATAATATAATAAAAATAATAATATATTTATTATTATTATTATTATTATAAATTTAAATTATGAAAGTAGGAAAAATGCATGAAATATGAGAATGAACTACAATAAGACATGATAACTACATTAGTAAAGAGAAAGGAGGCACCCATTTTGGTCCCTAACCTATCAACTTTTTGAAGTAATAGTCCTTATCTATTTTTTTGCCTTGATTTCATACTCAACCTATTAAATGTAACCTAATTTGGTCCCTAAAATCAAATTGACCAATTTATCAGTCAGATGTGACATTTAATTTCTGATGTGGCGCTTAGTTGACGCTGACGTGGCGTAAAATTTGGGAAAAAACTAGCAAAATAATATTTTTGCCCTTCATATTTATTAAAAAAATAAAATAAATTATTTTATTACCACCACCACCATCATAACTTCCACTCACCACCACCACCACCACCATTGTTGCCATCACCACCACCCACCGCTACTATCGCCATCACCACCACCACCTCCTCTTCAACACCCAGATTCACAGCAACCATATTAAGAACAACCCAGTAAATTTTCCACTATCAACAACCCACTGATCGAATTTCCACCAGCTGTACCGAAAATTGCAACCCAGGATGGCATCCTCAACTGAACAGAGAGGGGCAACCACCATCAAAAACATCCAGTCTCTCTGGTACACATTCACATCATCACCATTCACATCTGATACACATTTGCTAAGGAAGTCATCAATTTCTTTCCCTGTCTTCTTCATTTCTTTCACATAATCTCCAATATCCAACTACTTCAGAAAACGAATGGAATCAGAAACCACAACGACACCCATTAACTCAACCAAATCTTACAGAACCCAAATCGACGACCTCCAAGGCCGATGACCTTGACATTAAAACAAAAAACCAATAACCAGAAATCAAAAGGAACTAATTGGGTTCATATTTTTGAATGATGAATTGATTCATACATTGGAGTAATTCACGTGGGGGGAATCTGATTTTGGTGGAAATCACTGTGGGAGAAGAGAGGGCTGGAGTTAGGGTTTGCTGTTGTTTCTGTCGCGGTAGGTCGATTGAATAGGGAAGAGGAGGAAGAAAGAAATGACGGACAGACAGAGCAAAAGCCATAAGGAGGAAGTCGTCACCGGAAAGTACACGAGCTGGAGGAGGAGGAGCAGCGACAGAGGTCGAGGGAAAAGGGGGAGGGGTAATGGCAGTGCTGGTGGGTTGAGCGTCGGAGCAGGTGGCGATGTATGGAGGAAGAGAGGGAAAAGGGAAGGAGACGTGAGGGTAGTGGTGGTGGTGGGGAGGGGGGGGGGAGGGAAGCGAGGGATCGAGAAGGGAAGGAAATGTGATGGTGGTTGTGGGGGAGGCTAGAGAAACCCAGATCTGGGAGCCAGAGGAGTGGAGGAGGGGAAGACTAATAGGTTTTTTACTATTTTACCCTTCTAAAGATGCTAACTCTGCAATTTATTTGACTAAATTTTTGGTCAATATTTTTAATTTCAATTTAGGGACCAAATTAGGTTATGTTTTATAGATTGAGTATGAAATTAAGACGAATAAATAAGTAGGGACTACTACTTCAAAAAGTTGGTAGATTAGAGACCAAAAAGGGTGTTTTGCCCAATTAAATATCAAGTGCTCCTAGTAGTTAATACAATACTGAAACTGAAATCTAACTAGTGTAATAAAATTAGAACAAGTATTTTTATTTATTTTTTCTTTCAAGTAATATCAATTATATCACTATTTATAAAGTTTAAAAATATTATCCTACAAAATTTATCACATGGTAGTACTTCCATTTTATGCTTGGAAAAAGTAAGATACTATCAGCTCTTAATTGGAGTTGGAGAGACTAATGGTGGATGCGAGTAAGGCCAGCCACCTCCATCGAGCCGAAAAACATCACTAATATATTAGTAGCTCTGACTCGAAAATCTCCCTACATCCCTTCCTCCAATTATCTCCTTCGGTTGATTTTGGTGCAAATAAAGCACTAAAGTCGACCAAATTTTTTTTAGGATTAACGTGGAGGAACCCCCTGTGGTTTACGGGCTCGAGATTTAAGCCCCTTGTATTTTATTTGATGAGGAATAACCCCCCTGATGTTAACTCAGTTAGTGTTCATCCATTAAAAAGGACCAAAATAAAAGAAAATTCATGAGATGAAATTAAAATATATTGTTAAGACTATTATACCCTTTTTAAAAAAAAGAATGAACCCGTTTGAGGTGGATCAATCCACTTAACCTAACACCCTCACCCACTCACCCATATTGCCCGACCCACCAGAAAACCCACCCCAAAAATCCCTAAAACTCTAACCCCTTCTCTCTCACCCCGTCTGTTCTCTCCCTCCCTCAACCACGAAAACCATCAACCTCCAGCCACTCTCCCCCACCGTTCCTCTTCACAGCCGGCCGCCCAACGCGGCACCTTCCATTACCGTCGGCGAATCACCCCTGCGTCTCTCTTTAGCTCCCCACCACATCGTAACCGTCCTCAACCCACACCACCGCCTCCAGCCCAAGTCCTCTAAAGTGTAGTGACCCGAACCGATAAATAGGATTATATACTTCATCATTATGGCATTTGCATTTCATTTGCATTTAGTTGATATATGATTTGTGATACATATAAATACATATGCATATGTGTGTGTTTTTCATTTAATTAAAATGATAAGTTAAGAGGAAATGTTATTGCCTAACTATGTAACAACAAATGGGTCCAAGGGTATAATGGGTAATACCATGGATAAGGGATTTTGGGACATTTTATACCTTAGAGGTGTGTACTTGGGGGGAATTATACTGGAACCTCCCATTCTCAGCTTGTGCATTCCCGTTAAGAGAGAAAGAAGCAGAGGGATAGAACAGAGAGGAAGAGAGAGAGAGAGAGAGAGAGAGAGAGAGAGAGAGAGAGAGAGAGAGAGAGAGAGAGAGAGAGAGAAAGATTTGGGAAAAAGGAAGAAGAGAACTAAGTCAACAAAGAAGAAGTGTAAGTCTTGTGAATTGATTGACTTTGTGTGTGTATATGTATGCATGTGTGTTTGTGTTTTTGTCCGTAAATAGGGGAGTATATGTGTGTGCTGTGTGTAAGAGTGTGAGTGAGGTTAGCCAATTTCATGGTTTCCACTTTTGTGATTCTCAGTTGGGGATGGTTATGGTAGAGCAAATAGCTCACCTAAGTGTGCGTGTTACGTAGCCATGTAGTTTTGTGCATCAACGAGTTCCATGACAGAGGTGGTATAAGTGTACGTGTGTAACAGAGCTTCTGGGTTTTGCTCGTAGGGTTGGCATTCTGGACCGAACGTCCGGACGTCAACATAGCGCTCGGACGTCGAGCGTCCGGACGTCGGATGGGCGTCGGGACGCTGGGCGCCCGGACGT
>JAOWAN010045848.1:0-14460 GCA_028566635.1 Lobelia cardinalis | reverse complement strand
CTTCTTACCCATACTGCCCTTGAGCCTTGATTTAAACCCAACTGCTACCCTCTTCCCAAATGAAGTTATTTAGGTTAATTAGATCTGTGACAGCCTGATCTTCACGACCACCGCCGTCGTTTCCATCTGTGCACCACCCCCATCCTCCTCCACCACCGTCGTCACCAGGTCAGTCCCTTTTCCCCCCTTCCCTTCATTCGGTATTCTTCTTATTAAAGTCGTTGATTGCTGTAAATTTGGTATGATTTACTGTTTGATCACTTTATTAGGTCAATTTGACTTCAACCCTTGTTTATTTATCTCAGTTACTAGCAACCCAAATGATATTTCTTGATTTACCCATGTCTACTCGGCTATATACAGGGAACGTTAGATACAGAGAACTAAATAATTATAAAGCTGCCCTTGCCCGTCTCGTGTAAGATTACACGAAACACATCTCGTGTAAGATTACACGAGATACATCTCGTGTAATATTACACGATACACATCTCGTGTAAGCTAACACGAGATTCTTCTCGTGTAAGCTCACACGAGATGTATCTCGAGTAATCTTATACGAGACGAGCAAGGACAGCTTTATAATTATTTAGTTCCCTGTATATAACGTTCCCTGTATATAACTATATCCGTCTACTCGTGTTCAAACCTTGCAATAGTAAGGTAGGTTGGTTATGATCTCAAGATAAATCATGCTATGTGATTGATTAAACAGCCTAATGGCTAATAATAAGGTAGATTGTTTATGCAATTAAAATTTTTTTGAGGTAGATTGGTTACGTAATTAAAAATTGGTTATGTGATTTTTGAGCTAATTCAATTGAACATTCATGCCGGTCATTAAATCAGAATTTTCTTTGAGAAACAAAGGAAAAAAGAAAAGAAAATAAGGTGTTGAATCCTAAACCAAGTTGGATTGTGTAAATTTTATTTTACTGTGTTTCTTTTTGTAGGGATCAAGTAACATATTTGTATTCGGATTAGGATGATTAGGAATTTATTGTCAATATAAATCAATACTTTTCGGAGGAAGTTATATATATATATATATATATATATATATATAAATAATTGTTACTTTTCTTTAATTTAATCCATTCAAATAGATTGAATAGTTAGATCTAAGGCTTTTAAAGGTTCCTAGGTTCTCAAGGTTCATATTATATATTGTTACTTTTCTTTAATTTAATCTTAACCATTCAAATAGACTGAATAGTTAGATCTAAGGCTTTTAAAGGTTCCTAGGTTCTCAGTGTTCTCTAGGTTCTCAAGGTTCTCATATATATATTATTCAGCCCAAATAATTGTTCCAAGGAGTAACTTCTTCTAGCTAGAATGATGATGATATTCAGAGCTCGTTTAAGGTTATCGGGGGCGGCAGCATCATCGATGGCACATTGGCTGCTAGGCTCGAAGATTTCATTGATTAAGCAGCAGCAATATTACAGCAGCGTAGCTCCAGATGATGATCAGGGCCTGAAGCAGCAGCAGCAGCAGCTGGCTGAGAAAATTAAGAGTCTACCAGAAAGAGTGAATTGGGTTGAAGAGGGGGTTGTTGGACCGGTGGTGGATCAAGGATATACAAGAAGCTGCTGGGCGCATCAAACAGCCAGTGCGCTCAACAGCGTGTTTCAACTAGCTACAGGAAAACCCCATGGCTTTTCAGCACAAGAACTGCTCGACTTCAATGCTGGAATCGAACCATCGCTGATCAAGACCGTTTTCAAGATGTGTATAGGCTTGCACAAGGACAACCAGGGCGGGTGGCCAGTGACTGCTCTCGAGTGGGTGTGCCGTTACGGCTTGTCTTTCGAAAAGGATTATCCACGAGTATTTAATGCCTTCAAACGAATCAAGCCCAAAATAGATGCAGTTGGTAAGGTTCCTCCCTTCAGAGAAGATTACTTGAAGCTCGCGGTAGCATCCCATCCAGTGATTGTTGAATTGGGCTTGATAACTTCTTCGTTTGCAAATTACAAAAAGGGCATATACAGAGAGGATCGCAAGCCGGATGATCATAGCGAATATGGTACACATTCGGCCCTGGTAGTTGGGTACGATGTCATTGATGGTGGGAAGCCGGTGTGGTTGGTGAAAAATTCCTATGGAAAATATTGGGGAATGAATGGTTACTTGTACTTGCCAAGAGAGGTTGAAGACGCCTGGGTAAATTGTTATCTGGCAAGACGACCCGTCTATCCCATCTTAAACTCATTCAACGATGATCTCTTTTCAGGATTGCAATTGCCAGGAGCATAGTAGCAAGAAATCGTGATTGCAATGTGGATGGATGGATGGATGGATGGATGGATGGATGGATGGATGGTGGGTGCGACTAATTTAACGATCTTTCAATGAAAAAGAGTTTTGTAGATTTCGTAATTGAATTTCAGACGTGAATTGGCTAAATTAAACTAGGGTATGAGAATTCCTAGGCTATATATAATTACAGTGTTCAGTCTTGATCATCCTTTTCTTTTGTAATCATCAACAAAACAAATGACTTTTATTTATTAAAATGAAATTAAGAATACAAAAAGTACACTTTGGAGGAGGATTGAGATGGTCCCAAGTAAATTGGTGCATGCATGTATTGTGGCAACGCTCTAACATTTGATGAAATTGTTTTTAGATTTTGTTTTTTTGGGGATGGTGGCCGTATGTAAGAAAAAAATATATTTAATGGTAATGGATGATGGCTCCATTTAAAAAAAAGAAGAAAAAGAGTATGAAATTACCATTTTATCCTTAATTTGAGAATTAATTTTCTAAATTGTCTTTTGGTTAATTTCAATTTAACATCCAATTGACGGCAAGAACCTTTTATGAGCCGATTTTCCAAACTTTGACCGTTTATATTGCTTTTCTAAATTTAGGAATTGTCTATGATTTCGAAAAATATTCGGAGATCATTTATAAAATTCTCTCTTAAACATATCTAGAGAGTTTTAAAGTGCCTAAATTCTATTAAATTTCTGTAAAAGCATATACAAATCAACTTCTCCTACTTTACATGTCTCATATCCTGACTCTCATCCTACCTAAATATATATACAAGAGCTACACCAACCATCTATGATCTTGACACTCGCTAATTAGTACCCGACGGCTTCACAAGCTTCCTTCAGTTTCGAGCATTCCAACACGAGAATGTCTTCATAAGCCTTTTCCTGTTTCACTTCAACATATCCTCCCGTTTTCAAGAACTACAAGTTGTTCGACACACCATGAATATTCAGATCAGGTGTCTTGACATCAGACTGTAAAATTAAAACAAGATGCTGTGTTTTGCTTACGAGTAACTCAAAAAATAGGCTTGCACTTTCTTTCTTAGATTTCCCCTTCAGAACTTGGGAAAATCTCAAAGCTTCTTTGGTTTCTTCCTTTCCTCTCTTGGCCCTATGCACCAAGTTCTTGTGCAAGTGTCTTGCCACTGTTCTGTAACAAAGCAAAATCTAATACATTAGATCACCCATGACCATGACAGTAAGGTTGCCCTTTCCTTTTTGCGCTCTTATGTGTTAAGAGTGATGACAGTAACATTTCCAATTTAACATAAACACAGATGAGAAGTCATACACACAGAGAAAATTTAAAAGGAAAACTCAAAGGGAGAATGAGGAGTCATCAATCAAAGTGGCTTTGGAACATGAAAACAGTGGGATCCACTAGTTCACCATCAACATAATCGGTGACACGTCATTTCATTTAAATTTTCCCTTTGCCAATCATTTTCCAACAAAGATTGCTCAAGTCCGATAAAACTTACATGGTTCTAGTTGACCATTTATATGCAATAAAGACAGAAGTGATAAAGAGTGAAAAAGACACCAAAACCAAATGTCATACCAAGACTAGGAAATTTATTCAAAAACTAAACCAAAACTATGAAAATGATCAAAGATATGCACATACAAATTTCCTAGCTGTCCCCTTGATATGGATCTAACTCCTGAAACAAAGTTTAGTGGTTACAGTTTTACACTTTGTTCATTTGTAGAAAATTTGCTAGCATGAGTAGGTTGCATTAGTAAGCCATCTATGAACTGGGGTTACCTCATCCATCAAAACTTCATCCAAGTCTCGATCGTCAGTTTGAAAGAACTCCCTCTCTATCCACTCAGATGAGCTTGCAGGTTCCACTTCATGTGACTTGGATGATGGACGGATCTCGTTAAATCTCGCTGAAGTTGAGTGGGTAACAGGTGTTGAAGGAGCGATAGCTTCTTCTTCCGGAAATCCATGACTACCGGGGGATCCACACCCATCGGCTATTGCAGACGTCTCAATGATTTCAATTGGCTTTAATCCATCAGATTTTGCAGGACTGGCCATGGGCTTGACCGCCTCTTGAGTCTCCAGATTCTTTTTGGAGGTGAGAAGTTTTAAATCTACTGGAACACCAGTGCGGGGGAAAAAAGTTACTACATATATCACATTTCATTCCGTACAGGGCAATAAAGAAAAGGGAGTCTCACTGGAAATTAATGGGGCCAAGAAACTCTGCGGCAGATTCACGACTTGATGTGCTTTCCAGACATGCATTGTGGTTCTTGGCACTTTCCTCCTTTTGCACACCAAGTCGCTCCAATCATTGATCCATCCCTTGAGGATACTGTAAGTTTGAAGCAATATCGAAGTAATTTAGCAATGGTGAACACCTCACCCATGGGAGAGTCAAGTTTTCAAGCATCAGTAAAGATGAGATAACTCGAGAGCCCAAAACCCTGATATCTAGAAGAATCAGCTCCATGGAAAGAAACCAAGGTTAAACAAAACTTACATGTTCAGAACCACAATTTCTCCATCTATTATACAACACCGCTTCCTTGAATGCCTAGGCCGTTCCTTCGGAGCTGGGGTATGGACAGCCATCGACTCAGGTGTAGTCGCACCTGCATTGGAGGTTGTACCTGCATTGAGCAACAATGTTTCCAGTAAGGTAACTATCGAAATCTATTGACATAGTTGCATTGTTATATAATTTTACTTTTTAACTCTTAATTTCTTTTTTAAGAATTTGATGATAAAATAATTAATTGGAAAATCATTGAAGAATGAATGACTTTTAAAGTATATATATATATAAGGGCATATTCCACTACAAACTACTTTTTCGTACAAACCGTACGAACCAGTTGTATCTTAGTACATTTTTGTTGTATGTTAGTTATATGTCTGTATTTTGTAAAATAAAGATCCAAAACAAGAATTTTTATAAGAAAATCAACTAATATACAACAAAAATATACTAAGATACAACAGGTTCGTAAATATACAACAAACTAACTAAGATGCAAAGATACAACAAAAACATAATAAGATACAACGGGGTCTTACTAAGATACAACAAAATTAATGAAGATATATCAGGTTCAAACGTGTGTACGATATTTATGGTTTGCACCTGATCACTTTCCTATTTATATACATATATATTTGGAGAGAGAGAGAGAGAGAGAGAGAGAGAGAGAGAGAGAGAGAGGAAAATTTCAAAAGTAATGAGGTCGTAAGTTGAGTAGTTATTAGGTGTTGGTGGGAGGTTTTATTCGTAATGGTAATTACAATAAAGTGCAACGGAAATTTTGGCATTATGAATAAAATTGTGCCACAATTAGTTCTCATTTCTCCAGAAAGGAAGGTTTGCACTGTTTAGAACACCCTAAAAAGGAATAATCTCACTGAACCGAGGAAAGTGAAAGATTCAAGTTCTTGGTGCATTTGACTAGTGTTCGGACACTTAATTTGGAATGCAGGGAGCATTTGATATTATCTACATGAAGTTCAATACAAACCTAAAATATTTGGCAACTTCGACTTGGGAGTTCCATCAAGAGTGATCGACACTGCATGGTGCTCTGGTGTAACTTGTAGCTTCTCAGTCCCTCCTGATTTCATTTTCGACATAACTTCTTTCTCCCCTCTTGTATGTTGCAAATCATAAAATGAGCTATTTAGGCCTGAAGGTTCTGCCCTCTCTTCAACCATCATCTCGAGAATAGAAGCCTTCACATGGTCCCCACCTGTTTCAAGCTCTCGATCAAAGGATCTTCGAAAGGCAGATTCTTGCTCACCCTCACCTAGTATCATCGGGTCGAGACGCTCCTCCAGTGAGAATCTATTATCTCAAAGCTTTTGCACACTATCAGGGTTAGGATCACTGCAGCACAAGATGGATGGTTAATACTGAGTCATTTGCTAGTATCACATTTCCAAGTTTCTACAAAGAAAGTGGAACATACGGTACGAACTCTCTAGGTGGAAAGAAAGCTTCAGAAAAATCTTCGAAGAGTCTGGCATCCTTTCCAAATTGGTCCTGCCAATCGAAGAATATTACCCTCTAATATAATCTTTCACATGACCTTCTTTAACAACAGAAATAGAAGGCATCTGCATGATTCAAATCCAATAATATAAATATGGTAATTATTTATATAAGCATATGAAATGTGAGAGGGTGATTCATCCAGAATTCCAGACGCAACACAAGGGCCTATGTTAAAGTCAGCAGTGAGAACACAACTTGATGACTGGCATGAAATAAAGGTCACAGAACCAAGGGGGGGGGGGGTGAATGGAAACCCCTATATATACCCCAATTTCATTCCAATTTGTGTCTAGCCTGACTCCAACAAAAATAAGGAAATCTTCTTGAACAGTCAGGGTTGAGAGTTTGGTCTACAGACGCTAAAGGAAGCCACCACCGGGGCTTTGGCGAGGTGATCCATTCCAAAAGGAAAAAAAGGAGAAGAAATAGAGCTTTCTCCATCAAGCTATTGTTTTGCCCATAAGCTAACAAGGCTCTAGAAAGGTGTGTTAATCCATAATTATCCGTGTATAGGATACAATCTTGGAGCTAAAAGAGCACATATACTTCTAGAGCTAAAAGAGTACGTATGTTTTAAGCTCTTTTCTGAAACAACTTCAAGAAAAAGTTGTCCGTATTCTTACAAGAACTTCTAGATTAGAATTTTTCTAGGACTTTAGTTTCTCTTTAAAAGGGGATATCTATAGACTTCTCTCAAATATACTTTTTCATGCTTAAATGCAATAAGTTTGGGAGCTCATGCCATACGACTCTATTCCTTCAAGCATAGATACCTTACGAATGCACTTTGCTCGGAGCATATATGTTGCGATTAGGGCACGACACTCAATTTAGGGGTGACCGTTAGTGGCGGGCCTTTTTATTAATAAGCATACGACGTCGTGTATCGCTAGCTAGGCTGTCGTTAGTTTTTAACAGAATAGGAGCTCGGTTAGTTGTTTCGTTATGTTGTCGTTAAGTCGTGATCGAGTCTGTTGCTTTAAACAAAACGTGACCATGCTTCGGTTGCTGAGGTCATCACCTTGCGTATATAGGCAAGAGTGGAGGAATGTTTTCCTTATGAATGAGATAACTGATTTCTCTCTAAATTCTTCCCCACGTTTCTCCCTTCTCTGCTCTAATTTCTTCCAAATTTCCCTCCCAATTCTCACTCTGTTTTTCTGCAAATTAGCACGATCGAATCCCTGAGCTAACTGTAGCAATTCAAACTTGAATTCGCTACAAGTGGTATCAGAGCTCGTTCGAATCTCCTGGGAATTATCAATGGCTAGTGGATCAAAAGCTACTGCCGATGATTCCATTAGGCAGCACGAACACCCAATCGCTGGGTTACAGACAAACCAATCCAGGATGGGTCAGACTGTAGACCAAATACGTGGAGATGTCAACCTCCTACAGGAAAGAATGACTGAGATCCATAATCAGATGAGGGTGATGGATGATAAGATAGACGATAAGATGAACTCCATGGGTGAGGCATTAGCAGAGCTCACAGCTCTGGTGAAGGCTACCATGAAGGGCAAGGGAGCAGCTCCAGATGATGGTGGATCTAGCAATTCCATTGCTGGAAACCTTCAAGGGTCTATACTGGATAAGCCTACTGGACCACCTATTCTCATTTCATCTCACCAAGTTCACCACACTTCGCACCAAACACCCCCAAACCCACACTATCAACCCTTCACAGAGCATCATGAACCACAATTGCGTGACCCTTACACTAGGAACAAATACTATACCTATGGTAACATCAAATGGGAATTTCCCAAATTCACTGGAGATGACCCGAGGTCATGGCTTAAAAAATGCAAAAAGTTTTTAAAGTTTAATAGAGTTTTAGAGGAGGACAAGGTTGAAATGGCCACCATGAATATGGATAGGCCAGCTGATGATTGGTACCAAGGAAAAATGGAGTGGGTTGAAGCATTGGCTTGGGAGGATTTTGCTAGAGCAATTGAAGTGAGATTTGGGGTACAACTTGACCAAAATGTCTAAGGGGAATTTAGCAAACTGGTACAGACTACTGTACTGGAGTACCAGTTGAAATTTGAACAATTCATGGCCCTAATGCTTATTGAAAATCCAGTGTTGAGTGAGAGGTACTTCATTAACCACTTCCTCAGTGGCCTCAAACCTATGATCAAAACACATGTTACCATGCTCTCTCCCAAGACATTGACTGAGGCTATTAGTTTAGTCAAGATGCAAGAGCACCACCTGAAAATCATGCACAAGGAATACAGAGGCTCCTACAAATTAAACCCCACCAACAACCACCCTATTAGCTACTCAACCCACAAAACCACTCCTCCAGCCAAGAGCTACTCATCGAGCTCAAACACCATTAACCAAGCTTCAAGCCCATACACCAAGCCAAAACCATCCACCACAAGCTACTCTAAATCACTACCTGTCACCGGACTCAATGATGAGGAAATGAAGAAAAGGAGGGAGAAAGGGTTATGCTACTACTGTGATGAACCATACCAAAGAGGCCACAAATGCAAGACCCAAACCTTATTTATGCTGCAGGAAGAAGAGGAGGAACCTGAAATATGGCATGATCCACCCACTGAGGTTGAACCTGAGACTAAGGTGGCTATATCTGCTTGTGCCTTAGCAGGATCCCAGGCTGCAATACCATTATACTGCAAGGAAAGATTAATCATCACCCATTAACCATCCTGGTAAAATAGTGGTAGTACCCACAATTTCATAGTTCCTTGTACTATGAAGAGAATTGGAGGCCAACCGGAGACAAAACCACCCTTTTCTGTAATAGTAGCATAGGGAATAAAGTCTAGGGTACTAGTAAATGCTCAGCTTTGAAATGGGAGGTTAAGGGGGTTCAGTTTGAGACAGACTTCAAGGTATTGATTCTGGGAGGTTGTGATATGGTCTTAGGAGTGGAGTGGTTGGAGCAGCATAGTCCAATCACCATGGACTTCAAGGGGTTGAAAATGTCATTCTCTAAAGCTGGAAAGGAAGTAACTTTACAGGGTGTTAGAGGTAAACAAGGGCTTCACTTGCACAATGGTGATGCCATGAACAAAATGCTAGCTGCACTAGAAGGAGGGACTTTAGTACAGATTTTTGCTATTGATGGAACTCAGGCACCTGCAATCATTCCTATCACTATACAGGACCTGGTGGATGAGTACAGTGATATTTTTGCTGAGCCTACCTCTTTACCACCCCAGAGAAGCCATGGCCACCATATTCCATTAAAGGAGGGAAGCAACCCTGTGAATTCAAGACCTTACAGGTGTCCTTATGTCCAAAAATCTGAAATTGAGAGGATAGTGAGAGAAATGATGGATACTGGCATCATTCAACATAGCCAGAATCCATTTGGGAGTCCTGTTATCTTGGTTAAGAAGAAGGATGGTTCTTGGAGGCTGTGTGTTGACTACAGAGAACTTAACAGCCTCACCATTAAGGATAAGTACCCTATTCCTATCATAGATGAACTTCTTGATGAACTACATGGAGCTAAGTATTTCACTAAGCTTGATCTAAGGGCCGGTTACCACCAAATCAGGGTAGCACTATGAATTCACCAAGGGATATCTCTAAGACTGCCTTTAGGACACACCAAGGGCACTATGAATTCAAGGTCATGCCCTTTGGCCTAACTAATGCCCCTGCCACATTTTAGTCACTTATGAACACTGTCTTTTCTGATCATTTAAGGAAGTTTGTCCTAATTTTCTTTGATGACATATTGGTGTACAGCCCTACTATAGAGCTACATAGACAACACCTATTTATAACATTTGCTCAGGTGCAACTGTTTTTCAAGCTCAGCAAGTGTTCATTTGCCCAGGATCAGGTGGAGTATTTAGGGCATATCATTAACCAAGGAGGTGTGGCTGCTGACAAGGCCAAGATCCAAGCGATGTTAGATTGGCCTAAGCCCAGTTCTGTCAAGGCCTTGAGGGGGTTTTTGGGTCTTACAGGTTACTACAGGAAGTTTGTGAGAGGGTATGGATTAATTAGCAAGCCACTCACCAAATTACTACAAAAGGATGGGTTCCATTGGAGTGAGGAAGCTGACAGAGCTTTTGAGGATTTGAAGAAGGCCATGACTACTACTCCAGTTCTTGCATTACCTGATTTTACTAAGCCCTTTGTGTTGGAAACTGATGCTTGCTATAATGGAATTGGAGATGTTCTTATGCAAAACAACAGACCAATTGCCTATTTCAGCAAGGCTCTAGGTCCAAGGAGTTTGGGCATGTCAGTATATGAGAAAGAACTCCTTGCTATCATTCAGGCTATACAAAAATGGAGAACCTACTTATTTGGTAATTCTTTCATCATCAAGACAGACCATGAGAGTCTCAAGTACTTCATGGAATAAAGAGTTACTTCTATGCTTCAGCAAAAGTGGTTATCTAAGTTGTTGGGATTTGAATACACTATTATGTATAAAAAGGGCTGTGAAAACAAGGTGGTAGATGCTTTGTCTAGGAGGTTTGAAGGGGATGGTTCCCAAATGCTTAATGCCATCATCTTAATGAGTCCTGTATGGGTCAAGGAAGTTGAGGACAGCTACACTGATGATGATTGGCCAAGTGAGCTTATTGCTAAACTCTTGATTGAAAATGCAGCTGAACCTCCACATTCCTTGGGACAAGGAATACTCAAACATGAGGGCAGAATTTGCATTGGCAAGAATGGGACCCCGAGGAACACCATTGTACAAGAGCTTCATTGCAGCTCTTTTGGGGGGCACTCCGGGATCCTAGCCACATTCAAGAGAGCTTCACTCTATTTCTTTTGGCCAAAAATGAAGTCTGACATCACTAATTTTATTCAAAATTGTGATGTCTGTCAGAGACATAAGACTGAAGCTATACCAAGCCCTGGCCTCCTACAACCCCTACCCATTCCTTCTCAAGCTTGGGTTGACATTTCAATGGATCTCATTGAAGGATTACCTACCTCCCAGGGATTTGACTCAATTTTGGTGGTTGTGGACAGATACTCCAAGTATGCTCATTTCATTGCTCTCAAACATCCCTACAATGCCCAACAGGTGGCTCAATCCTTCATGGACCAAGTATACAAACTCCATGGATTGCCTCAAGGCTGTGGGCAATGTACTGCTTATCATCCTCAATCTGATGGCCAGACTGAGAGACTTAACTTAACAGATGTTTGGAGACCTACCTTAGGTGCATGACCAGAGTGAACACCCTAGACAATGGCATAAGTGGCTGTCTCTAGCTGAATACCGGTACAACACTAGCTACCATTCTGCACTGCAAATGACACCCTATGAGGTCATCTACAACTGTAAACCACAGTTGGCCATCCTACATCAAATTCCTGACACTGCCATGGGTGAGGTTAGAGACCTCCTCAAAGAGAGGACAAGCATGGCTGCTACTCTTAAGAGGAATCTCTTTAAGGCTCAAGACAGGATGAAGTCACTGGCCGACAAACACAGAACTGTAAGGGAATTTGAGGAAGGAGACCAGGTGTTTTTGAAGCTCCAACCCTACAGATAGGTCTCCTTAGCTCAATCCAGACAGATGAAACTAGCTCCCAAATTCTATGGGCCATTTCAGATTTTACAAAAGATAGGTAAGGTGGCTTAGAAGCTGAAATTGCCCTCCCAAGCTAAAATCCATCCGGTGTTCCATGTGTCTATGTTAAAGAAGAGGGTTGGACACATCATTCCTGTAGAAGCACAAATGCCAGCCCTGGGAATGGACGGCCAGCTGTTATCTGAACCAGTAGCTGTCTTGGATCGTCGTTTAACCAAAGGACCGGGAGGGACACCACTCATGATGGTCTTGATTCAGTGGAGCACTTCGACACCTGAAGCGGCTACTTGGGAGAAGCTTCCCGAAATTCTAGCAAAGTACCCCCAATTCAATTTCAATCCTTGAGACAAGGATTGTTTCTAGCAGTGGGGATTGTTGCGATTAGGGCACGACACTCAATTTAGGGGTGACCGTTAGTGGTGGGCCTTTTTATTAATAAGCATACGACGTCGTGTATCACTAGCTAGGCTGTCGTTAGTTTTTAAGAGAATAGGAGCTCTGTTAGTTGTTTCGTTATGCTGTCGTTAAGTCGTGATCGAGTCTGTTGCTTTAAACAAAACGTGACCATGCTTCGGTTGCTGAGGTCATCACCTTGCGTATATAGGCAAGAGTGGAGGAATGTTTTCCTTATGAATGAGATAACTGATTTCTCTCTAAATTCTTCCCCACGTTTCTCCCTTCTCTGCTCTAATTTTTTCCAAATTTCCCTCCCAATTCTCACTCTGTTTTTCTGCAAATTATCACGATCAAATCCCTGAGCTAACTGTAGCAATTCAAACTTGAATTCGCTACAATATACACCGAAAGTGTGAAAACGTATGCAACAGTAGTGCCTCCATAAGCTAATATCACAAATTGCAGACCGGAATAATACGGTGAATATTATAAACTAATTTAAGAAGTATGCAGCAGGCTATTAGTACACTATACACATCATGTACCTTGTCAACTGAGTGACATCCGCTTCTGCCATCTTTCCATGAATCTGTTTTATGGTAACATTTAATACAACAGATTTTAGAAGAAAAACAAATAAATTTGTACAGCCAAATGATACCTTGAAGCATAATTTCATTGTGGGGTTTGACATGGTCCCTGTGAAATCGAAGAAACTAAGTAAAATTTAAGAATGAAAAATTTAACAACAAAAACAAAAGAGAGAAAAATGAGCACAAAAGTAATAGGTGCTCACCCTCTAGCATCCTCCAATATTTCCAGATCAAAAGAATCAAGTTCAAACTTCTCGGGTAAGGTAATAGTAGAATATGGCACGCGTATTGTTTCTACATGACAAGCAACTCTTCTTTTATGGGTAGTCTGTGAAGTGCACATGCCTCCGAGATTAGTGCTAGTATGCTTGCTACTTGCAAAGTGAAGTATTTCAGTCAGCACATCACGACAGTCAAGGAATAGATACTCGACTTTCTTTGAGTAGATTCACACAACTCCTAAAAGGAGGAAGGCCAATATTCTACATGCTACAGTAGGAACTCCGTCTTTCAGAATTTTATCTAAATGAAACAAGATGAAAAGGGAGAAGCATGTGAGAAAGATAAAAATAGCAGAGGTACATGAACGAGAAAAAGCTTATTGGAATGACATACAGAAATATATGGGAAAAATTATAAATTTAAAGAAGGAAGATCGGAATTTATAAAGGCAACTCGAGTACTAGAAGTTACGCAAAACCAACTCTTTTTTTCTTTCCCAGGAGTCAACTTTATTGATAGTCAATAAAAATTAACTTTCCTCAAGGGAGGCAACCAACTACTCCCTCATAAGAAGACACTAACCAAGCTAGAACTCCAGCTAATCGTAAGTTCTCTTTTAAAGCTATTGAGCTATTCAGAGATGATGGTTTCTCAAACAAACTTTAAAAGCGTAACAGAAGTAACTGAGGATAAATACTAAGCTATCACCAGCCAAGTGATACGATTTTACCAAATACGACAGTCACAACTTAAGATCATGATTTTCGTTACTCCTGATTTCTCTGACCCTAAACCTAATTTAGGTAATTGTTTAACTTACAGGTGAACCCTAAATGATGGTACTCTCAAGTCTAAACTCTTATAAGCATAAAATTAAGAAACAGGCTGAGAAGGTAAATTGCCACAGCCATAACATTGAAGAAAACCTACACTGGAAAAAAAAATACAAAAATATAGGTTATAAATATATACATTTGAAAATGGGAGCATAAAACAATTTAAGATTTTAACAAAATCAACCGTTATGGAAAACACAAAGATGGGTAATGGGTTATAATCAAATTCAATCAATCATACGGAAAACCCCACAAACAACATAGCAACATTCTAACTCCCACACCTATTTTTACCATTCTCCCACTAAACCTCTTTAACAATGTCCCAAAAACTCTAAAAAAACATTAATCATTCCAAAGTAACCAAACAAAACTAAGCATCCCCAGAAATGATAGTACTGTTAAGCAAAAAAGAGAAAAAAAGAAATGTCAAGAAACAAAGAGAGGGTAAAGTGAGGAGAAACAAACCAACAGAAGCAGAGATATTGGTGTGAGTGATTTGATCTTTCTTGAGCTTTTTGTGACAATGA
>JAOWAN010045790.1:0-14468 GCA_028566635.1 Lobelia cardinalis | reverse complement strand
TGCATTGACGTTTTTCTTTTTTCATACTCAATCCAACGAACGAACTGAGCAATTCGTGCTGATAACGTGTTGTGAATGAATCTGTTGGATTGATGAACAAACGAGATTATGAATAATCGTAGGGAGAAAGAACGTAAGATAATAACACAAAGAGTTTAGGGGAGAGAGTGGAGCCGTATTCTTATTAATCTGATGGGGAATCCCTATCAATAAATAGGGAGCCCTAGGGTTACAACTTACACAAAGGACCCTGTAATATGGTGTCTATCTAGAAATAGCCATCAAGTATAATATGTTTGCAACACATTCCATAATATTAGTTCTTTTATAAGTTAAAATTTGTTTCAAAATAGTTGTCCTTTTAGGATTTCTAAAAAGCTTTTACACATACTTTCCAAAATTACCCTCTTACTTTTTCAACTACCAATAATTATTAATTACATTTTATCTCTTTTCTCATTAATAAAGAGAGAGTACTTAATTAGGGTAACTTTGTCCATGTAAATTATTTCTTAATATATGTGCACAAGTCTAAAAAGACTAATATTATGGAACGGAGGGAGTACTACATTATTTATAAATATTCTATTTTATTTAAGTATAATTTACTATTACACTATTTTTTAAAACATAATTTATTTTATATTATAAAATACTATAAAGTGATTTATAAAAAAAATAGACTCGGTAAAATAAACATGAAACAATAAAAAGTTAAAATAAAATTTTTATATATTATAAATAATTACTAAATAAGATTGTTGGAACATTCCTCCAATTATAGGCATTAAAAATATTAATTTAAATTTAAAAAAATAAAGATGAAAAAAATACAAAAATTAATCGTTAAAAAAATCAATGAGCTTTCCAAAAGTCTACTTATTTTTTCTAGCCCGATTCAAAATTTTCATTTGTTGTTCAATAATTCATACTTTACCTTCTACGGTAGGAGTTAAATTGAGATCCATCATCATTATGTCTTTCTCAATAGGTTTTAATCTTACTCTTGTATTTCTACAAGTTTCATCCGCTCGACTTCAAACCTTTTATTATTATATTACATATTATTTTAATTTAATAAAAATTATTAGTATGCAATCTTAATATTTGTATTATTGTTAATTATTGTTTGTTTTAATTATTTTTATTTTAAATATATTATGTAATTATTATTATTTATATATAGTAGAAAAGATAACAAAAGAATAAAAAAACAAGTGAAAAAAAAAGAACCAAAAAATAAGAAAAGAAGAGGCCCACCGTTCACCGAATGGCGCCGGTCAAACTCCCTAAACATTTTGCATCTGTTGGGACTTGGGAGGGTCCGTTTTTCAAAGTTTTCTAAGGAGCTCGTTATTCACTTTATTTTCTCCTTAAAATTTTAAGGATATGCTCCACAGTTCATGGTTATTGCTGGTTACTTCCTCCGTTTCGATTTAATTATCTTCGATAGTGATATATTGTAAAAGTTTTATATCACTTTCAAAATAATTAAAATAAAATGAAGGGAGTAATTTTTTTCCACCGTGTATGTCTTCTTTTTGTCCATGAATTTTAATTTTTACACTTTTGTACTTTTACATTGAGAGGTATAATTTACTGCAATTCCTGTCTTATCGCTCTTATATTATACAATATATCTTTTGAATCATCACTTAAAAATGTACGCATATTAAACTTGCTTTTGGTTGAATAAAAAACTTGAGAAATAATAAATATTTTTGATTATATATTTTAATGTAGTAATGTACTTTTCTTAAATAATAAAAGGATCATGTTAAAAATAATGGTTTAGACTTTAGAATGTATATTATATATATATAAATAATTTTGGATATGATAAATATTGAGTCCATAATATGATGTAATAAACATAAATAATAGATATTTTTTCCGTCCCGTAATAGATGATCTTTTAAAAATTAAAATTTATTTCATAATAATTGATTTTTAAGGATTTCTAAGCTTTATTTTTTATACATATTTTTTTAATTTATCTTCGTATTTTCTCAATTATTCATAATAATTAATTATATTTATATCTTTTATTACTGTGTACACAAGTCTAGAAGGTTCGTCTATTACGAGACGGGAAGGGAGTATAAAGTCAGTAACACTTTTGTTGATTTTATCATATATTTAGCATTTTTTGTAATGTAATTTGAACTTTGGTAGCAGCTGCTGCTAACTTCTGGACTCTCTCTACTTGGCAGTCGGCAATGGCATCTTCGGCTCTATCAAGGCTGGTGAACCTCCAAAGACACTTCAAATCTACCGACTCTCCTCCTCCTCCTCCTTCTACCAAGGTCAACGTCAATTCCTCCTCCCTCCCTCCCTTTTTACAGTTTGCTTAATGATTTCTCTGATGGAAGTCCGTGTAATTGCAACAAAAACTATTACAAAGGGTGGGTTGAGCATACTTATACTTTGATGTTGTTTGGCATAAATCATGCAAGCTCTCCGCAACTCTTGCTATTTTGTTTTTCTTCTTTTCAAGTTCGTTGCCTATGAAAGTGAAGTAGTAGTAGTAATTTACAGAACTTGAAGCCCTAATTCTCGGATATTAACCTAATTGTATTTGTATTGTATTCGTTGACGTCTGATCGCCTGGTAATTTCGTTTTGTATTAACCTTTGAAGATTTTGAGAGGGTATTAAGATGAAGAATGAATGAAGGAAGGAAGGAAGAAAGGGAGGGAGTGTTCTTTTGAGTGTGTTCACTTAATTGCTCCGAATTCCGCAGTTTCTCTCCTTTCAGCTCTCTTCTTCCTTTGCTGCCTATAACCACAGCCGAGATGTGAGAACAACACAATGGGTCTCGGTTTCAGGCCCTAAATAAAAAAGCTCCCTGCAATTAGTATTTGTCTGTTGTTTATAGTAATAATTGGTCTCTCTGTGTGTGTGTGTGTGTGTGTGGTTGGATTGGATTGGGTTGGATGCTTGGTCAACAATCAATGGAAGGAAGCTATATCTTGGAATTCTTCCATCTTCCTGTGGTCTAAGTTTCCTCCTCTTCTTCACGACTCCCCCATTACTAATTCATCAATCCTCCAAACACCCATCAGCAAGCCTTGAAAAAGTTGGATGATAAACGCTTCGTTCAGCTGGTGAACTCGGCTACAATCTTGTTGGTTTCAACTTCCGATTCGAGCTCAAACATATTGTTAATCGTTATGTATGAACGAGTACACATATTGTGGCTCTGTTCTACTCGAATAAGCTTGGTAATTCTACGTACAGCTGATGTATACTTTACGTAAGTGGGAGTTGAATTGAGTTTAGTTGGTCAATGTGTAGTAATCCACTTGAGCTTAAATTATAGGTTCCGTTCTGGAGGGAAGCTCGAGCTCGACGTATCTGATGGAGAGAAGAACCAGCAGGATTTCCATCATGTTTGGAGGAAGTACACTGTCGTCTTTATAGTATGGTAGAGTGCACAAGATATATAATAGCATCTGCCAACATAAATCCTTGAGCCGTGAAGTCATCACATTTCTCGTTACATGTGCAAATCGTGGCCCTCCAGGATATTGATGATTTAATCTGCGCTTATGGTGGCAGGAGATACATCAGGATTCTTTGTTTGCTTGATAGTTTGTAAGCATTGGGGCATACTGAGAATGTGCTGATCTACTCTCTCCATCCTAAAAATCTTCTTACCTCCCTCTTTTATTTTAATCTTCCAATTTCTAAAGAAGGAAAATATTTTGGTGTAATCTTAAAATGGTTCGAGCATGTAAAACTATATCCCTAAAATAAGTAAAATGTGTAATGGGAATATTTTTTGGGGACGGAGGGAGCATCTTGTTTGCTTTGTTGGCAGTATAATGCCAGAAGTGCAAACATTTATTGAAATTTTACAGTGTTGTTGTTTAATGAAATTTTCCTTTAATTGCCGAATAAAAATAAATAATAGAGCAGAATACTCAGAGCTTGGCTCGATTGCTTATCATGTCAATTCAATAGTGCTACAAGTTACTTTTGAGTCTTTTAGGGTCCTCCTAACCTACAACCTTTGGCTTGATAAGTGTTGTTTTCTATTCATTTAAGCGGTATTGTGGATTACTACCCCTTGTGGAAGGAATGGAAAAAGATTACAAAACTAGGGGTTTGAAAGTGAGCCATAAGCATTAAGCACATTTGTAAAATTTCCCCCTTTTTCCTTTTTCCCTTAGTAATGACACTTCGGTTCAAATTGATTTGTACAAGTTTGCTATACTTAAGCATCTTGTGGCATTGCGGATTATTACCCCTCATGGAAAAAATGGAATTTTTTTATACAACTAGGGGTTCAAAAGTGAGCCATAATGACATCAGTTAACTTTTCTCCTTTTCCTATATTGTGCCTGAAAAATGTTGCTTTGTTCAAATTGATTTCTACAAGTTTGTTATAAATTTATACATCTTCCGTTCCAAAATGAGTGTCATCTTTCCTTTTTGAAAAATCAACCTAAGACACTATCAAATTATTGTTTAAAATATATCTATTACATTTTAGATTCTAAATCTCGATCTATATAAGAATATTAAGTTGACCAAAAAAAAGTCAAAATAGGTAACTCATTTTGGGACGGCAGTTTAGTAACTTAATGCATCTTTCTTAGGTCTGCATGTGTACAGTACACTTGTTCACGGAAGGTCCTATCATTTTCTCGATTTATTTTTAATGAATATTGAGGATATGGATTTTGACTGACCATTAGTGCTTAAAGACGTCCAAAATTGTATGTGCAGGGTGACAATGATTATGGTGGTGTGGGGTATATTAAGATGTCTACAGAGGTTTCTGATGCTTTATCTCGAGGAAGGCCAGTTGTTGCTCTGGAGTCCACCATAATCTCTCATGGTATGCCATTTTATTTTGTTGATAGAGCCGTATATGTTGTACTTCTGCTGCATGTCACTGTTTGCTACATATGAAAAGGGGAGAAGAGTGTTCTTTACATAAGTTAGAGAGATTGGCTCAGGATGGTATGCATAATTCTGGATTTGTTTGATTTTTTCTAAGTCCTACCCCTTTAATTATGCATGCTCTCCGGTTCAAACAAATATTTCGCAAGAATAAGAGCTTAGAATAAGCCTCAAGACACGCATGGAAGACCAATCTCCCAAGTTAGGTCAAGGACATGAGCTTTTACGAGAATACAGTTACTAACCCTATCTGTGGATGAGTTCACTTAATAGCTGAGATTCCGGCTTTCACTTAACATTGCTATTTGCATAATGTAAATTTCCTCATTTCACCCTCTGGATCTCGTTAATGTGTTCAGGAATGCCATATCCTCAAAATTTTGAGACAGCCAAAGAGGTGGAAGCTATTCTGCGGGAGAATGGAGCTGTTCCTGCTACTGTTGCTATTCTTGACGGCGTGCCATGCATAGGTGCTTTCCCCTAATTTCTATCCCGTATTTACTACGGATGTTATGAATTCAAAACTCTCATGTACAAGTGTTTGAGAGTTCTATTATCGTGCGTGACTTCTTAAAGCGATGCTATCTACTACGGAAGTAGCTTTCATTGTTTCAGGCATAAAAGTACACCCACCTTTCTCTGGTGTCTTATACCAACTGATTGTCATTCCAGTTGCCACTTTCTGCTAAATGTTTATAGAGAAGGAACAATGATGTTTTTTTAATAGCTTCTTTAATAGAATAGTGTTCAATTTTTCTGCCATTTTTTACCTGACTTTCTTTCAAATAGCCACACAATTTCTTTATAAAAAAAAGAGGAGCCACACTAGGTTTCTGTCATGTCTAGTTACCAACACTTGTGCCTGAAGCACTAGTAAGAGTGGTGCTAATGAAATCAGGAAGGCCTTTTTGTATTTAGCCTCTGTTTAAGTTGCAAGCATCCCAAGCTATCAACCTCTTATTTCTTCAGTTACATTGATATATTTCTTTCCGTAGTTCTCTAATACCACTCTGCGACATTGATTACGGAGTATTGATTGCCGTGTAAAGAAAACTATGATATTATGAGACACTTCTGCTCCAACAGTTGTATGTGTGGACACCTTGCATTTTCAGGGGAGGGGGGAGGATCATGGTGCATAGCATGCTGGTATTATGCAAGATTTATTTAGATGGAAATAGTTTCTGCTTTGTTGCAGGTGGATCACTCATTCACTGGTCCACATTTTGTGCGAGGAGTGGTGGCATTACCCCTGACCTTTGCACTTGATTTGATAAAGAAATGAAGCCATTCACTATTTAACTGCTCTACAATTATTAGCTCAATTTTCTTTCTCTTATTTGCTAATTTACTTGAAGGTCTCAATATAAAAGAACTTGAGACGCTGGCTCAGTTAGGAACCAAAGCTCGGAAGACAGCTACCAGGGACATCGCACATGTTGTGAGTACAACTTACTGTTGTCACGTTCTTTCATTGGCTTTTTTCTTTCTGTTGTAGTTTAGGTCAAATGTAAATGTAAACATTCTTAACATCAAATCAAACTTATATGTTTTAGTCATACATTTCTTCCATGTCATTTATGGTCACTCTTTATTAAGAGAATGCCAAAAATGTGGGATATCCTGTTTTCATATGGAATTCTAGAAGCCTTCTGAGCTAGTTAAGCTCTTCAATAGGCACATTTGTTTGTCTTCTTGATGCAATTGCTAGCTTTGGCCACCTGTGAAGTGTGATGGGGAGAGGTGTAAAGCACTCGTCATGGAGAATCATCTTCTGTTAGTCTTAAGTAAGATTTGGCATTAGCTTATCCTTATTATTTGCAATTTATATGAAGAAAAGATAACACGCATTCCTTTCAGTAATTCAATCATTTATTGATATCTATTACATGATACAACGATATAAATACCGGGCGAAGATCTAAGTTTTTAAATACACTTCTACAGTTCTACTCCCTCTGTCCCACAAGAAGCGGGAAATTTCGACTAGAAACTTAAGAAAAGTGTTGAACAAGCTATCAATAGCTTCAATATCCCTTAACAGTGAACCTATATTTACCCTTTACAGAAAGGGAGGGTAGTATGTCAAGTGGATGGACCAAAAAGTAAATGTCCCTCTTCAAGTGGGACAGGCTATAAAAACTAAAGTTTCTTGTCATGTTGGATGGAGGGAGTAGTTTTTTAGAATCTTCCTATGTTTCCTCTATTTTTTTTTTCACCAATATAATTTTCCACTTCAGTTCAGTAAGAAGAGCAGTGTCATCATAACTTTATGCGTGCAGCAGTAATGCTACATCTAGCAACTAGAAGGGTGACAACAATAAACCACATTTGATATAGGCCCTCCATTTTTAGTTGGAAGTTCTTCAACTAAGTGAAAATTGTATCCTTTACACAAATTTCTTGTCAGCTTATGATTTTAGTTTCTTACCCTACTCAATGATTAGTTAAGTACGGATTTCCTATCTACCATTTTGCGTTATGATATTGATTTAGATACTATTCTGATGACTGCTAGTATTCCTTCCTCCTTTTTCATTATCTTGCTGTCAGTCTCCAGAGTCCAAAATGAGTCAATGACTGCATATATGATTTTGAAGAGAGGCTACTATGATGACCAAACAATTCCCTAGGCTTTGCAGGACATTCATTACTGGCGCATTTTGCTGGCATATTTCTTGATCTTCAGGAGTGAATAATGCCAAGCAGTTGAAAGTTGTTCTCCTGAATCTGAAGTTAATATAAATCATGTTTTCTATATCCCAACTAAATTCATATTTTGATTTTTGACTTGTTGTAGGTGGCTACAAGAGGGAATGGTGCAACTACAGTGTCTGCAACCATGACGTTTGCTTCAATGGTGATCACACTCTTCTTATCAGATTTTCTCAATTTGGATATGTTGATTCTTTCAGATTGCTGTAGATGTGACTCTGTGACTGTATAAGGAGTGAACTCTCAAACTGTTCAAAGTATTTGCAGGTTGGCATCCCTATATTTGTTACTGGGGGTATTGGAGGAGTGCATAGACATGGAGAAACTAGTAAGTTATTCCAACTAAATGCGTCAAAATGCTGAAAATATGCTTGTTTGCTTTGGCAGGATGCCCTGCTCTTTTAGTCACTGATCGTAGTTGCATTCACATAATTGTTTAATAGAAATTACTTAACCGAACTTGACAAAATGATAAGAGAGTCATCTTAATTTTGTGGAATTTAGGGCATATGATAAGGTAGATTTGGGTTGGTATTAGAGCCGGTAGATATGATGGGGAAAAACTACAGATTGAATCCAGGCTAGAACAATTCACCTATCACTGGTATTGCAGCCTGCTACTAATATCAATGTTGCTCACGTCATTGTTCCCCTGGGTAAGACTAAGACAGTCATGTTTTAGTTGAGAGATGATATAAATTTCCCATTGCTAGTTGATCAACATCTATAAAAGAACATTTATAGGTTGACACTGAAATTGCCAGGCATGAAAGCCGAATATGTGGCGATTATTTTGTCGTGGTTAGCAGGAATCAGTTCGTAGTTGTTTTAGTTGGCCATTGCTTTTCTTACAGACTTGTTTTGTTGCAGCTATGGATGTATCATCAGATCTAATTGAGCTCGGAAGAACTCCTATAGCTGTTATTTCCGCTGGTGTGAAGTCTATTTTAGATATTCCAAGAACTCTCGAGTATTTAGTATGCTACTTTTTTCCTCCAATTTCCATAAAAAAACAATATGGAGCTGGAACTCAGTCTATTGTAATTCCCAATTTTACAGGAAACTCAGGGAGTTTGTGTTGCTGCTTATAGGACCAACGAATTTCCTGCCTTTTTCACAGAAACAAGTGGCTGCAAGGTACTGCGTCATTGTGACCTATGTTTTAGTTATTTAAGTTTTTTCTTTTTAAATCTTTGGAGTTGTTTATTATGTACGCTAGTTGCATTAATTTCTGTAAGATGGTATTCCAAAGTTTTTGTTACTCCAGTAAACAATATATTTAATGTTTAGTGATGTCTCAGCAAGTATACCAGCTTGCCTTGCAATCTCTTGGTTTCACTTCCGGAGTAAGGCACTGATTTCAAGAATCAACTTAGCATTGGTGCTAATTGGAGTCTATGTATGAATAAAAGATTTCGGTTGTAGTTGGAACTACACTTCATGATTAAATTGCTGTTAGGAAAGTTGTGGTGGCCGCTGATGGTGGTCGCGGATTGTTTGAATGGGCAAGCTGCTCCACGTACTGCTGTGGAGAGGAATTACAGGAATGTCTAAGACCCAATGCTTTAGGCAAAAATATTCTTATTAAAATCATGATGACAGATAATTATTACAATTGGTGCGCCCTCCAGTCCTAAATAAGTTCCACTATTACATTTTGGGTGATTAAAAAGAAAATGCCCACTTTCAAAAATTTCCTTTTTGTGAATAAAAAGAGAGGTTTGTGCTCAAAAGTATTTCATTGACCCCCACATTGATTTTCCTTTTGTCAAGTTCTTTTCTTTTAATAGAGTTAAATGCCTTGCGTATATCTGTGTGCCAATTCAAAGTTACCACCTGACATCGGAGGAGTTAATAATGGTGCTAGCCAATGGCTGCCATCAAATCCTGCTAGAAGAGAAAGGAGACATTACAGAAAAATGTAGAGTCAAACAATGAAGCAGTAGGCAGCAAAAATTAATTTGATCTTTTAGCTTCTTGAAGTGAATGCATTATGCACCATAAAGAATTTACTTCCAGCTTAGTGAGAATCCTTAAATTTCTCTCATCTGTCTGTATCTTTTCTCAAAATGATATTAGGCACCGTGCCGAGTAGATACACCAGAAGATTGTGCTCGTCTAATTGGCAAGTGGCACTCAATCTATTATGTTGTTTCTCCCTCTATTCTGAATTCAATGCTCTTATACTCTGTTTTCATTCATCACAGATGCCACCATGAAACTTAAGCTTAAAACTGGTGTTTTGATTGCGAATCCAATCCCAAAAGAGCATTCTGCTTCAGGAAGTATAATAGAAACGGCAATACAAAGAGCACTCAGTGAAGCTCGGTAAGGTTATTTCTTGAACATAAGGGTTTGAGATTAGAAGTATCTGTAGTTTGTGTTCTATATCTCATGTAATTCACACTGTTGCTGCCTTGCTGGATACACAGTCAGAATAGCATAACAGGCAATGCAGAAACTCCATACTTGCTTCGCAGGGTGAATGAATTAACAGGAGGAGCCTCTCTGGCTTCAAGTATCCTTTATCTGGTGCTGTCTAAACGTGATCATTGTGCAAAGCATGCAATTATTTGACTGATCACAGTGAAAACTTGATTGAAGTGATGTGCTGTGCATTTGTACCTACTACCTTGCAGTCCATACTTTGCCTGTTTGGTCGTTAGTAATGTGTTTTATTTGAGAAATATCCTTAGTGAATCTCACAGACATTGCTCTTGTGAAAAACAATGCACTCGTTGGCGCTAAGATTGCTACCTCCCTCGCGCAGCTCCAAGAACTTAGTCTTAAAGGTAAGTAGTTCAATCACTTGCTTTGTTATAACATTTTTCGTGAATATGCTAGATATCAATGTGTGACGTTGCCTGTGTAGAAAACTTTATGCACGGATAGTGCTGATTGATAAAATATAAGGACATCACTTGAAGTTGTCACCACCACGCGCGTTGATCAACCGATAAGGGGTTCTTCTAGCTTTATTAGAGGTCTAGAGTTCAATCCTTGGAACTGCATATTAGTTAGCGCCCAACGAGATGACTGGTAATGAAGTAATGAACATATAATATATATATATATATATATAGTATAAAATGCATCATGATTTGACACTTAGGTAATGTCAAATTCTCATCCATTAGACTGAAACAATATTAGCCGTTGATTCTTTCCACATTTCCCCAATTTTTCAATTTTTTGAATTCTTTACACATTTTCCTCAATTTTTCAATTTTTTGAATTGATATTTTATTGCATTAAATAAGACATTTAATTTTTTTTTAAAATGCACCACATACCCACCCGAGGGTACATGATATAATTAAAAATTATTATAAAAAACAAAATTTCTCTTATAATTCATATTTTTAAAAAATATTAAAAAATTATACTTCAATTTAAAAATTATGCATACTCTTTCTTCTTAAAATATACTATTTATTATATTTATGTTCTAAATATAAGAAAGAACTGTAAAATAAACCCCAATCACTCACTCTCCCTTTGTAGACTTACCCCCTACCCCACTTTTCCCTCCCTTTCTCTCTCTCTCTCTCTAACCCAACAAGTAAAAGTATACTTTGGGAAATGTTTCGGAAATGACCCTCACCGCATCTCTTTCGGTTGTACTTGCTGCACATATGACATGATGATTAGAATTTGTCTCATTAATATAAGCCATCTGATAAAAATCTAATGAATGGTGGAGATTAAAATATTACTATTCATAAACCAATCTAATTTATATATATATGGGTTAATCTCATTTAAAACCCTAATCTTTCCTTGAGCTAACAAAATGGGTCCTCTGGTTCCAGAAATTGCATATTAAGCTCTAATGTTTCATTTTCGTTGTAACAAGTGCCTTTTTCAGAGGATCTATTAAATCTTGATGGAAGTTGTTGCATATTAGACCCCCAACTTTGAAACTTGTTGCATATTAAGCCCTCAACTTTACCATTTCCGATAGGTTTTAACATATTTTGTCAAAAAAGACCCTTTTTGCAATAAAAATGAAACATTAGAGCCTAATATGCAATTTCTTGAATCGGGGGGTTCATTTTGTGAGCTTGCGGAAAGATTAGGGTTTAAAATGAGAATAACCCTATATATGTGTGTGTATGTATGTGTGTGTATATATATATATATATATAGAGAGAGAGAGAGAGAGAGAGAGAAAAAAAAACTATTCAAATGAGAACCACAAATAAAATGAGAACCTAAGAACCAATTTTGATCGTTAGATCTAGAAAAATTAGATGGTGAGATTAAATAGGGTGACGGTGGCAAGAATTATAATTTTCGTTCGGATAAGGGGTATTTTCTTCATTTCTCGATAAATTTTTGATGGATCGGTAAAAAAATTTGATGAATCAGTGTTATTTTGATGGATCAATGTTAAAATTTGATGAATCAGTGTTAAATTTGATGGATCAGTGTAAAGTTTGATGGACCAGTGTTATAATTTGATGGATCAATGTTAAAATTTGATAGATCAATATTAAATTTGATGGATGAGTATTAAAAATTTGATGGATCAGTGTTAAGTTTGATTTATCGGTGTTATAATTTGATGGATCATAATTAAATTTTGATGGATTGATGGATCAATGGTAAATTTTTTAATGGATCGATATTGAATTTTGATGGATCAGTGTTAAATTTTGATGACACTCTTTCAATAACTCTTTATGTTTACTTTTTTCATAAGGTCTCTCTCTGTAACAATGGCGCATTTCAAGGTTATATTATTTTATGATCAGCAATTAAAAATCCCCGATCAATGTAAGCAGTATTCTTTCGTTTCACATTTGTTTACAAACTCCTCCCTCAGCTTCCATTTGCATCTCCGCCTTCTGATCCGTTTTCTCAATTGCTTGACTCTGCTCCGGTTCCTCCTCAGACCATGAAGAACCTGAAAGAGAAGTACAGTACCTACAATACAAACCCAGCCATGCCTAGCAGTACTTCATGATTATACTCTTCATCATCAGAACCATAAGAAACCACCGACGCATTTTCACTTCCATGAACCAGATTATATCACTCGCTACAGATATCTTCATCGGTATCAGACTACCACCGCCGGATTCCTCCTCGAAAAGCCGCCTCTCTTTCAGCCTACCGCTCGCAATAGCATCCCATCTCTCCTTGAGAACTTCAGCGATAGCTCAATCATTTTGTTTCTGATCATAACGCTGCAGAGAAGACATGAGGTCTCTTGGAGACTTGTTAAGCAGCACCTGCTGAAAGTAATCCTCGTTAACAATGGTAGTGGTGGTGGTGGTGGAGTGCTCATCGGATGAACGTTGACCGATGCTCCTGGGATTAGATTGTTTGAATAAGCTCCATTCTTGTTCAAGGTTCTTGAATTGTTGCTCGAGTGTTCAAGGTTCTTCTTCAGTACTTTCTTCTTCTCAGTTTCTTTGGATCCTTCATCACGTAATTCCATGGTGATCCTTGTTTAGTTTAGCAAAGTAATTATTGGGTTTTTCGTGCGGCGATGAATTAAATCAATCGTAAATGGTTTCAAGAAACAGAAAAAGTGGGGGCAATTAGAGATACGGGATTTTAAGATCTAATAGATTAGGGTAGTATAGATCCAATGGCTATGATTAGTTCTTAGGTTCTCAAAATTAAATGGTTCTCAATGGAATAATGATGGTACAAACCACAAATATCGCCCAAACGTACGAATCAGTTGTATCTTAGTACATTTTTGTTGTATCTTCGTTAATTTTGTTGTATCTTAGTTTTTTTTTTTTTTTTTCCTATCTTAGTGAGACCATGTTGTATCTTATTACATTTTTGTTGTATCTTAGTTATTTTGTACGATACAACAAAAATTTAGCTAAGATACATCAAAAATATACTGAGATACAACTGGTTCGTATGTTTGTATGATACTTGTGGTTTGTAGCAGAATATGACATTATATATATATATATATATATATAGAGAGAGAGAGAGAGAGAGAGAGAGAGAGAGAGAGAGAGAGAGAGAGAGAGAGATTGCCTTCACCAACCATGTCTGTTGCACTTGCGGTAAAACTCAGCAATGTGCATGCAATTGTCGAGGCTTTTTGTCCATATATCACGTATATGTATGTGTGTGTTAAATTGAATTTTCTGGGTCATGACCTAAACCTTTTGGGCAAGGAACAAGCTTGTTTATACCCATGAATTTCACAAGACATGGGAGCTGACTTGGATATTCTAATTAGCAGATGAATGGCAAGCTAGATAAATGGATTACCACAGATATCTGTTTTTAGCTTTCCAACTATTAGCTCAGCTTTAACTGCAAATGCATCATTCACTTTTGCGAGGGCTCATGAACAAAAGTCCATACTCCTCTGGAATTATATTGGCCTAGCCTAGGGATGCAATGCAATCAGGTTGTGAAGAAAAGTTTTCCTCTAGTGTCTACATTTGTGTGTCCAGCAACTAAAGGAGACCACTAATGCCTTGTCTTTTCCCAACGACAAGTTCGCGATACAACCTAGGCTTACATTAGGACAAGATACTTCAGGATTAATCAAGTAGAAAGGGAGGCAAAAGCTTTCAGCATTGATTTGGAGGACCATGAAGTGGATCTTGCTGGCACTACTTACGATCATCTGTACTCAAATGCTTCCCCTTTGTGTTGTCAAGTTCACGATTAAACTTAGCCCTATATAGGAGAATGAGGCCCCTGCACATAATTCAGTTAGGCCGTTACTAGTCATTTGCGGCACTTTGGCTCGTTTTGGGTACACTATTTCGCATTTGTTTTGGGCAGTTCTGTTATTTTCCATTCAAGTGCATACTCCTACGAGGATACTGTTTGCTGTCATTACATAGACTAGAA
>JAOWAN010045780.1:0-28315 GCA_028566635.1 Lobelia cardinalis | reverse complement strand
ACTCTTCCTCTCTTTTTTTTTTCCCTTCAATTTCTAACGTTTTTCTACTTTTTTCTTCAGATCTGTTTAATTTTTTTTTTCTAAACCCAACTTCTTTTTCTTTTTCTATTTCTAAACCCAATTTTCCTTTGTTTGAAAAAATTATTCTCGGATCTTTTTAAAGGTTTGAAAGATTATTCTGGGATCTCTATTTCTAAAATTTTTAATTTTTAATTAATTTTTTTTCCTATCTACTATTTTCAACATCTATATCCTAACATTTCTAATTTTTTTTTTTTGTGTTTGTATGAAGAGATGCCAGATTTTTACCTGGGGTTGCATGTTTGAAGGTGTAGCGGAGAGAAGATGATAAATTTTCTATAGGTCAGGCTTTGGGAAGTAGGGAATAATAGAAGGAAGGCTGTCACATCTCACGTGGATGAAATATTGGATGGAGTATTTTTAACTGTTTAAGTTGTCTATTCCATGAATAGTTAAATGAACAGTGGTAATACCACTTGTTCATATACTATAGATATATATATATATTTTTTTTTTCAACTGAAATTTTTTAAGGCTTGTAATCTTATAATCTCACTTTTACTCCCATGAGAAAGCTGATCTAGCCATACATATAGTAGCTGCTATTTTGATGTATTATTTTTAGCTGCCAAGTTACAAGCATTTTCCAACTTTGAAACCATGAGATATGAGCTCACGTTCAGAGTCAACAATGACGATTCTTATACAAATTATATACTTCGTAAGATATGCTCCTTAATGACAATAAAGCAACCTTGTAAATGAAAGTAAAATCTCAGATCAGTAAAATCTAATCCACTATTTTATTTTATATTTTGATAAGAAAAGATGACTACTTAAAGAGGAGAAAAGGAGACAAAAATTGGATACGAGATCCATAAAAAAAATGCAATATAAAAAGAGAGAAAGAAAAAGAATGAGAAAAACTCGTTTAATCGGAGCTCTACAATGTTGCTGGATGACTGAAATTATGAATCCTCTGTATGCACACCTAGCTCAGGCCCATCACGAAGCCATAATACCACATTATCTAGACTGGTCTCTAAAAATTCTAGAATTTCTCTCTATCCAAGTGCACCACAAGATGGCAAGCACCCTAACTCCCACAACATCCCAGTATCCCATGCAGCTGCAAAATAAAAGAAATAGAATCCGGCCAAACCCAAGCTTCACCCGCCACCCCAAATAATTTATTCAAAAGATCCCAAGCTCAATCATAGTGAAGGATGCAAACAGAATAGGCCATATCTGTACATGTATTAGCAATAGCAGATACACTTTCTGCAAGCAAATCAACGGAAGTCGAATGGCAAGCAAACTACTGCAATTGAGCATATCTTCTCTAGCATATAGTGTTTATAAGTTCCAAAGTCAAACAAACCTGCAACATCAACAAACACTTCACGTTTGTATCCTTTATGTCTCCCCCTCCAGAAAAATAGAAGACACAAACCAAGCAGAAGAAGACCCAGAACCCCCCCTACAATCCCAAACACCATTCCAGCCTTTGATTTGTTCGAAGACCCTACAGCAATATGAAGTCAATAAGGTTATGCTTTTTTAAGAGAGTTAAATTTCAGCTATGCATGTTTCTACTAACATCTGGACAATTCTATCAAAAAAGTACCTCCACTACCAGATGTGCAGAGGTGGGGAAACTTAATGCCACAATTTAAATGGTTTCCTGTAAAACTGTTGTAAGCAACCAAAGTTAATTTTGCTGCTGATATTGAAGCTTGCATAAGCAGTTCCCAGATTAAAGAGTTCTATTAGAAGGAAAATGATGACCATACTTGTATTTAGAAACTTGGAATAAACGATCTGGTATTTGACCGGTGAGACTGTTGGAAGCAAGCTGACTGGAGAGGAAATTTTAACGATGCCATTAATAGTCAAACTTGGAATAAACTGGGAAACATGCATAACTAAATATACTCAAACTAGATTTGTCTCTAAGAGTTTGAATTCCTCGAAGAAGTTTTACATGCTTAACTTCAGGACGGAAAAAGTGCACTATAGCTAGGGAAGCAAACTACTTACATGGTAGTGAGGTTTGTGAGATTGGAAAGTGAGTCAGGAATTGGCCCTGTGAGATTGTTTTGGCTTAAAATCCTGTTTGCATATGAAGAAAAAAGACTGCATCAATATTTCGCTCATAGGTATAAGACCTATTATGAAAGCAACAAAAGGATTTGTATTTGTGTTAGAAAGTCTCTACTTACAAGAACTGAAGCTTCGTGAGGTTCCCAAGGGAAGATGGTATTTGTCCAGATATACGATTATTTTCCAAATCCAACATTGTCAGGCTTGTTAAATTACCATACTCTTCTGGTATTGAACCTGTTATTTGATTTCCTTGCAGTGCCCTGATGAACAAAATCTCCAGTATTGAATCAACTATTTCAGAAATATTAGAAGAATAAAATGATTTCAGCAATACAAATATATGAAAGTTCTATGAATTCAAATTAATCATCGACAATCCATAATACATGGTCCATCGGAAAAACATTTAAATCTAGCGGCTATCATACATCTTTCTTCTTTTAAAGGTTGGAGAGGACATAGACCTTACCCCAACCCTTGTTATATATCTATTTGCACTTCCAAATAAAAATATATTAGTTCAAACTTAAGGAAAAACATAAACTATTACAGGGATAACATTGTCATAGAACCACATAATGTAAAAGAAAAAATGCATCTACAACAATCTACAATTTGTAGCAAAAATTATGTGTTGTAAAACTGTATATCACGTTTAGAGTCAAAAAAGAAAATAACATTAGGTAGTAAATTGATAGGGATAGAGCTAAACTTTACAAAGTTCCTGAGAATCAGGGGAAATGAAATCGCACATCTCCAATATAATCTATAAAGGGGGAGACACCAATATGAGACCTTTTCAATTAATCCCTTCATTGGTCAATGTTTACTTATATCAACTCATTGAGATAAACTTACATTCTCTCAATTTACAAGGACAGAAGAGGAAGTTTGGTGTTATGAAGCCTTTTTTGGTTTGGCCAAATTACCCCTAATGTGAATTGGGATTCCCAACAATGAATTCAAGTAACTATTCATGAAAACTATAACTACCCACTTCTTCCACTACTCACATACATTAATATTCATAAATCAAATTAAATTTTAAAAAGAAAATTGAATAAATAATGTATTAAATTTGCAATTTTTAATGATAAAATTATAACTATGAACATGCAATGCGTGTAGTATCATGCCATGTCTCCCTGAGAATTTATTCCATGCGGCAATTGTTTTTCACTAGATCGAAGCTTTTCCAAATACATAATTTTCTCATCTCTACTTTCTGTATGCATCTGTTGAACTAGCTCGGAAGGGGAGAAGATATTTAGATCGATTGAGGTATATTGTTATCAAAATGACAGCTATTACTGAAATATTGGTTCACATGAAAATAGCAACTTGACGATGTTTTATCATTCCAGTACCTTTGTTTCAGTACTTGATTTCTAAACTACTGTAGAACCTACATAGAGGATTAGGGACTATAGATCAGGCTTGCATATTCTTGCAGCATTCTCTTTGAAGTTAATCGCTTCCTCCACATAAGCTCAAAAACAATATTCATGTACGTATGGCTCAATTATGTTACTGTTTCTTGACTTCTTCCTTTTTCTTAGTACTTGTAAGTATTTGACTGCTTGCCTCTTGCATATATATCATTTAAAAGTAAATCATTGTCCAAGAAGCTCAATTTCCAATCTAATATTCTCCGGACTGTGTGAAGAGATTCATCAAACATGGCACGCTGCCACTTAAGGGAACCTACACCACCCTGTGTGGAGCCAGAAACAAAATTTGGAATTATCACAAGATCATTCAGAACATATTTCAACTAAAATAAAAGGAACATGACCTTAACAACTAGAATATCAAACCTTCGGTTACACTTGATGGTAGAAGCAGAGAGTATAAAAGAAGGGAAGTGAACCATAGACGGTTACAATATATTCATTTGGTGTCTCTGAAGTTCAGTCTATATTGAACTTGGCTGATAGAAGAATGTTTCCCATGCTTACACATATAAACAACTGTAGGAGCCTCATCCTGATTAGATTAGTTCCTCTCTTTACTTTTCTTTGTTGTTCTCTTCATTCTTTTCGGGCTTGGGAGGGGATAGACAAATGGATATTCTTACAATTCCCGGGATTAAGACCTACGCATATGTAATTGTTGAGCTCAATATACATATATATAGGGAGTGGTTCAAATGAAAACCTAAATATTGTGAAAACCGTGAGAAACAACTAAGATCCAATAGCATTGCTCTTAGATCCAATAGAATCTAAAGCAAATACATATTGAATATAACAGCAACACCTACTTTATCTTAGTTAGTTCTAACGGTCTCACAATATTTAGTTAGTAAGGCACCTCTCTATCAGCTCAGACAAGTCAATATAACATAGTTTCAAAACTCTGTTTGGATCAAGTCTCCTGAATTGCATTTGTTTCCTTTTATATGTTAGGACAAACTGCAAATTATATCACTGAACTATATACCAATTGCATTCTGTACATTGAACTAATTTCCCTTGCAACTTCACCGCTCAACTTATTTTTCATTGGAAATTCACCACTCCCTTAGTCCGTTCTGTTAAGTTGACGTTAACTCCCAAACTTTGAGGGGTAATATAAGTCCGATCATGTGAGGCGAGAAACTAACCCACTAACCAATGTCGTTAACTCAAGTAACGAAAGTTAACCGCCCAGTTAAGACTTAAGAGACAAATATCTAAGGGTCGGATCACGAATCTTATATCCCAACATATGGTTATATGGTTTATATGGTCACATGCGATCACGAATACAATATGGCATCTTCATATCATTTATATCACATTCTCATATCACACATTTTCCATCTATTACCCCTATACCTATACACTCTCACAAATCAATTTAAATCCAGCACATCACATTCTCTCTCATCTCTCCTCCTTTCTCCTCCTTTCTATCTCCTCTCACATCACTTTAAATTATCAATCATGTTGGGGGCAAAAAAGACAATTTATAAACTATTCCATATAAACCATATCAATAAATCTCATATGATGAACAGTAGCATATCACACGATATAGCATTCGTGATCCAACCTTAAACAAAAAAAGGAAAAGGTAAAATGAAAATCTTTCTACCACAAAAACAAAGTCGTAGAGCGCGACTTAGAAAACTACAAAGGGTTTTTGATTTAGAGGTTGTCAAACATCGAGCAAAACTTGATGGAATCGTGGACGTATAACGATAAATGGGATCGTGAATCATTGCATCGAGGCAAACCGAAACCCTAGATCCGGCAATTGAGTGCATGTGTGCCCATTTTTTCTAAAGACCTTCATTGCACTGATAACCAACGATTTGCTATATCTCCATATCTGCACCGAATTACCTGCTCCAGGGTTTTGATTTGCCTTGCATGCAATGATTCGCACTCCCACCGATCGTTATACTTCCACGATTCCATCAAGTTTTGCTCAAAATTCGATAGCCCCTAAATCGAAAATCGTAAGTCGCCATTTTTTCAAAGTCGTGCTCAACAAATTTGTTTTTGCAAAGGCAAGATTTTTGTTTACCTTTTCCTCTTTTTTTTTGGTTTAGATATTTGTCTCTTAACTGGACAGGTTACTGGGTTAGTTTCCAAAACCACTTAATCGGACGATATTACCCCTCAAAGTTTTGGAGTTAACGCCAACTTAACAGAACAAACTAAAGGAGTGGTGAATTTCCATTGAAAAGTAGAGTGATGAATTTGTAAGAGAAATTAGTTCAATATATATAATGCAATTGGTATATAGTTTGGTGATATTATTTGCAGTTTGTCATGTATATGTTATGTGCACATTTATTACCCATTTTGGCTTGCACATATTACTCTAACTCGGTTTAGAACTCAAGTGCAATCCATATTCGCAGGTGAAGGAGAGTGTTAAGCTTGATATATATTCTTGGGCCCCTCTTTAATTGCTCAAGCTTTTAGACAAGTTGGTAACTTATCGGTTAAAGTTAAAGCATACTACAACAAGTTCCAAAGATAACATGTTTTAGATTTACAGTTGCATATTTACTAGATGTGATATCTTAGAAGCTCCCAATAAAAAGTAAGTTGATTATAAATAGAGAAAAATAGCTTTAGGGAAATCAAATGCACGCAAAAATTACGTTAATGTACAACTTGATAAAAAATTATGTGCTGAGAAAAAAAAAAGAAAAAACGTTACTGCACAAGTAAACTGCTTCACAATTCCTAAACGTACAGTGTTTGAAGAGTTTTCAGAGCTCCAACTCTAGGATGTAAGAATCCAGTAAATCCCATGAATGACATTGATCTGCAAATGAATTATAGAATCATTTTAAAGATCTCAATCAACATTGAAATTCAGGCATCTGGAGAGAAAAACTGTGTTGGATAGTCTATAACATTAAATTCGAACAACAATTTCTATCACATTCATTACAGTCATAGGAAGGGAGAAGCTAGCATGAGTCACTTACACAGAGATAACATTGTTACTGGGGTCACAAATAACTTTAACCCATGTACAAGGGTTAACTTGGTTCTGATTCCAATCAGTAAGCTGGTTGGCCGAAGCACCCAGCGAGCTCTTCAATGCCATAAGTGCATCTCCTGAAAAATAATATCTCCAGTTTCTGTTACTGGGCCACCCAAACTAAATTGGATCTTCATTTGAGAACTTGTAACGTAATGTCGATAGAACTATTAGTATAAAGTATTCCCCCTATCCAGATATAGATGCTTGATGTACCAAACTCAATAAGAACTCTCCCTTGAACTCCCCAGTCCTTTTAAGAAACTAAGAAAGCAATTAGCGCTGCATGCAAAACTACCAATATACGTGCTTCAAAGTCCCCAATCCAGATAGACTGGTTGTGCAGTCTGATAATAACAGTTTTAACAATTTAGCTTGTTATCCTTTGCGAGATGGTGTACCACATTTCAGCTTGTGATCTTCTTTTGCACAATAGCAATGGGAAAAAATATTAATTTCATGTCACCTGCGGGAGGGGGATTATTTTTGACTGCTCTAAGAAAAATGCTTGGACATCAAGAATATCAGCATACATCCTACTCTCCTACAGACTAACAAAGAAAAACAATACGCACACTGCAGTAGTTGGGGTAAATTTTGTACTAAATTTATTTATTTTAAAGTATGTGCTTGTGTTAAGGATAAGGTTCTGCATTGAGCTATTAACTACTATGAATTATCAAACAAAAATAAAGTCAAACAGAAGGCAGTACATAAACGTATCACGGAAGTTATCAACATCATTAGAAGCTTGTATCACTAAATTACAATCACCGTGAGCAAATACCTTGGGGATCAGGCACTACAAAAGATTGCAGACATGCCAGTATGAGAAGTGCTAAGATCAGTTTCATCTTCAGTAAGGCCATTCCTGGTGGCTGACGTCTGTAAAAAATTAAATATTACTGCATCTGATCACTGTAGGATAACAGGACATCTTCTTTCAATGCCTGAGCCACCATTTCTGCAAAAACAATGCAGTATGAATCCAATGTATTATAGATGCATGTGAAAGACTTGAAACCAATACCTTAAAGCTAAAAACGGAGAGCAAGAATAACTGAAGAAAAATGAGGCACTAGCACACCTAGCAAAAGTGTTGGGGTCGTAAATTAAGACGATAAAAAGGGGAAACAAAGAGCTATTCCAACAACATAAGTCAAAGGTCAGGTGCTTAGCGTGCCATATTCTCAAAGACAAAAAATGAAGGCAGTGGGAAAATCCATTGATAAAAGTTGTCAGAAATGATGAGTCACCAATCGAATCGATTGTGAACTAGTGGGTCACACTTCTACAATATTCATTGTTACTCTGATGGGTGACACATCATTCCCTAAAACTCTTCCCAAAAATTTCTTCCTTTGTCTTTGTGTATCACTACTCTTTCAGGACATAACTGACCAGATACATATAATTCTAAAGAGATCATTTTTAGTAGTGGATCCGATGTTTTATTGGGTAAGACCTAGTTCTTTGTAGGTTCCAGTATCAAGCTCACCAATTCGGTCAATACTCATCTCTCTGTGGGACTTGTATATGACTCCACCGCACATAAGCTGCTGATTATTCGAAGTATTTTTCAGTAAGCTAAATGCTAACAAGTGCTTTACTGATCCAAACTTAAAATGACTCTGCATTGCACCTCTCTCATTAGTATTGTAAACTTTTCCAATGCCACTTAATGAGTTCCAAGACAGAGACTTTCTATATCTGATTTGTCCAATCACTCAAATGATCCCAAAAGCATACAACTACTAACGGATCAATAAAGATTTGAAAATTACCAGGTCTAGCTCACCTCTAAAGTTTTTCAGCTAATCCAACTGATCCAAAAAGTTCAGACCTAGAAAAGCTTTGAGCAAACCCTTCAAAATTCATTAACAACCGCCGCAGCACTAGTTCATAGCAACCCAAATAGCCACCAAAATCACACCACTAAACTTAAAAGGAAAACTTTTTCAACTTCAATTAATCAAACAAAAGTTCAAGCATAAATTCATGTATACTCGTAAAAACAAAAAAGTACAAAGTGATGAAATACAAGTGGGTTATGAATGAGTTTAGTACCTTGGAGAAGAGGTGAGGAAATTAGGGCATTAAAAGGAAAAGAATTTTGTGGGTAGTGAAAGAAGAGAGTTATTGGTGCAGCAAATCTAGAAAAAAAGAAGCTTCTTTACTTGAATGGTCTGTATAATGCTCCATAATTACATTGGAAAATATAAACCCACGCTTTGGTTTTCTTTCTCTCTCTACACACCCTCTATCAGTCCCTCTCTATCCACTCTGGTTTATGGCCCACGGAGGCGGTTTTCCAGTGGGTTAGGCGATTTTGGTAATAGAGAGACACAGAAAGAAAGAACTGTCAACTGTGGTGGGGATGTTTTTTACAGTGAGACAAAAGGCGGGCTCAAGTCACAAAAGGCGTCTACTCCACTCCACTCTACTCGATGAATCCCATTTTCACGTTTTTGCTTCTTTATTTGGTGCGTTTGAATGGATAATTTAGGTTTAGATTTTAATTTGATGTTATACGAGAATACTAAGAATATTCGATTACATATGAAATATTACACCTAAATATTATATATATTACCCTTCTTTAATTTTACTTTCCATCTACTACTCATATATCTATACACTCACATAAATTAATTTAATCTTTTACATCACATTCTCTCTCCTCTTTTATTAATTCTCTCCTCATATTCAAACCTTTCACATCACATCTAAATATTATAAATTGCATTTAACCTTTCACATTTAAGGGTAAAATAGACATTTAAGCAAAAAACTTATCTACTACATTTACTCCATCTCATATTTTAAACAGTACTGTTTATTACCATATTGAACCAAATTGGACTTGTGATCTGAGCATTATTAATTTGATTTTTATGTTTTTGTAATGATTATAATAAAAAGTAAAAGAGATAGAGAGAAAAAATGTGAGATCAATGAGAGAGAAAAATTAAAAATCAAAAAAATTTGGTAAAAATCACCCAGGAGAATACAACTATTATTTTAGTTTTCTTTTTCTTAATTGACTTAGGGATAGTTTGGCACTCGTTTTCACTACTAAAAGTGTTTTTGAACCTTAAAATTAATTTTTCAATTTAGACTAACCTGTTTGACAAGAAAATTACTTTAACATTTCATCTCAAAACGCACAAAATAACGTTATCTCATTATCACCTCTCAACTTGTTTCTTCGAGAATCACTTTTACATATCCTTATTTTTTAGAATAATATTCTTATACATTACTTTTTGATGTGGTAACCAAACACAAATTATAAAACACTTTTTTTAAACGCATTTTTAAAATATGGTTACCAAACACACAATTAATTCTGTAAAAATCACTTTTCAAAAACTAAATTTTTAATAATCACTTTTAAAAAATTATTTTTATAAAACACTTGTCCAAACTAGCCTTAAATTTTAAATAATTTAATTTTAACGTATCCATAGAGCTCTTCAATATCCTCTTAAAAATGGTATATGAGTCAGGAAAAAGAAAAAAAAAAAAAAAAAAAAAAAAAAAAAAAAACCAAAAAAACAACACAAATTAATAAAACAAAAAAAAAAATTTAAACCAATTTATTGGTTTTGGTTATATTTATTTATATAATAAAATCAAAAATATTGGATTGGTTCTGATTTAATCGTAATATTACACTTTTAAATTCAAACTGATTCGAAGTTACATTAATACTATATCTTTAATTTTTTTGTACTTAATGAATTACTTATATCTTTAATTTTTTTGTACTTAATTAATTATTTATATGTACTTATATTATCAATACATTTACATTTTCTAATAGTGAGTATTGTATTTACATAACTTTTCATTCTTTTCATTTTACTTTCGCTTTCTTCATTCAACTTTCATAATATAGAATTATGTTCATTGCTATAATTTTGTAAATTGAATAGTAAAATTTCTCTTTTTTGTAATTGAAAAAATCTCTTCTTTATGTATTGTTTCGTCACCTATTGAAATTTGAAGATAACATTCTTTCTTTTTGAAAATTGAAAATTCATTCTAAACCGAACGAAAAAAAAATATAAAATCGAAGAATCGCTTACATATTATCGGGTTGCTTTTGATTTTAAAAAATAATAAATCAAACTATTGGTTTGATTGCGATTTTGAGCAAAAGTAACACTACTAAAACAAGGCAAGTAGCGGCGTAATTTAGCGACGAAATTCCGTCTTTATATAAGCTTAGCGACGGAATTTCGTCGCTATATTCCTCGCTAAATTCGATCGCTATTAGCGACGGAAGGAGATTTTCGTTGCTATATTTTATTAATCAGCGACAAAAAAAACTCCGACATAAATATTAAGAAAATATAGCGACAAAATTTTGTCGATATATTTACTAATTAATTTAATTATTTTTTAAATTATAGCAACGAAATTCTGTCGCTATATATAAAATAAAAAATTAAAATTAAATATTTATAAACCCTAATTACTAGTTAATCTTATTAAATTTATTTTCATTTACTCTTTATTTTTTTTATTTCCTCTTTTCATTTACTATTTTTTTCTTCTTTCTATTTTTCTATTTTTCTTTTTTGTTTTATTTTCTAGTTTTATTTTATGTTTTAATTTCTTTTTGAATTTTATATTTTTATTAAATCAATATTTTATCTAACAATCTGTTCTATTTAATTATTTTCTTATATTTATTAAATTTGTTTTATTAATTGAATGTTTAATTTTTCAAATAACTATTTTTAAATTTTTATTAACTATTTTTAATTTTTTAACAAACTGTATAATTTTTTTAATTAATTTTTTAATTTAGTAATTAACTATTTTTTAACTAACTATTTTTAATTAACTATTTTAAATTTATTAATTAACTATTTTATTTATATTTTCTGTTATTTACTAATTTTCGATTAACTGTTTTTAAATTTGTTTTTTCTATTTTCTGTTATTTAGTAATTTTTTATTTATAAATTATATTAGATTAAAAGATCAAAAACACGGGCAATAAAAATACGATTTTTTTAATTAAAAAAATAATCAATAAATTTAGAATCTTTATATAAATACAAAAAATTAAGAAAAAAAACATCACAAAATTTATCAAGCCAATTATCAAACACCAAAATAAACAAATACTAAAAATATTACATCAATATTTTCAGAAAAAAAAAAAAAAGACATACCTGGATCAACGGAGAGATGATCACTACTAAAAATCTGCTTTTTCGCGATGGCTGCTCGCGATGGTGTGAGTGAGTGATAGAGATGCGTCGGTGATGGAGAAGCGTCGAAAAACTTGGGAGATAGCCGAAGAAGTGAAAAACCTGGGAGATAGCCGGAGAGAGAGAGAGAGAGAGAGAGACGAGATTCAGTGTGAGAGTGAGAGCGTGAGAATTTTTGAGAGATAGAAAGCAGTTTAAGGGGAAGGAGAGGAGTCCAGTCGATTTTGTTCAAATGTAGAAAATTTGCGACGAAAATCGTCGCTACATTGCGACGCCACCAACCCAATTAGTGACAGATTCCATTGTTAAATTTTTCGCCAAATTTAGCGATGTAATTCCGTCGCTCTATCTTTAACTTTACTTTGCCCGATGACTAGTCAATCAGATATGTCGTCAACCTAAAGTAGCGACAAAAATCGTTGCTAATTTTACCGTAGTTATTTGAATATTTGGTAGTTGTTTTTTTTTTAACAAGCCTTTATTTTTTATTATTTATCTTTTCCATTTTAACTTTGTTTTAAATATGATTTTTCTACTTTTACTTTAGATTTACCCTTTTACTTCTATTCTCTTTTTTATCTTTTTGGTTTCTAGCTATAATTATTTTTTACTATGTTCTATTGTTATGTATTATTTATTTATCATACGTTCCCTTGCTTTTATATTGTTAATTTTATATTTTTTGTTTTTTTTGTTTGAAATACATTCATATATTGAGTTAGAGAAAAATTTGCAATAGGATTTGATTATAAAAAATAAATTTTCTAACTTAATTGATTTACATTGTAATGAAATTACAATATGTTGAAAATTTACGGTTATATGATGATGTTAAGTGTATGAAATAAGTTGTGTTTTAAAATTATGATTGATATCCTACATTGAAAAGTTAAGAAAATGTCGTTTGAGCCATAAAATTGAGTTTTTGGACTTCAGAGCTCACTTGGGGCGTCCTGGAAACAATGGGGCGCTGACGATCTGAGCACAAGTCTGAAAAAATGGCTGAACACTGGGGCACTCAGGCGCTCGGGCGTCCATTGCTGGTTTTTCTTTTTAAATTTTGAATTCAACGGTCATGACTGTTCGGAGATTGTTTTGAGCGCTGGAGCGTCTAGAACTGGTAACCTTTCCTGATGAGAGAACCCTTAATCAATGGATGATTAAGAACCCTTTCTCCAACGAAAACGAAGAAACGTTAATTGGTAAGGCTTGGGTGAATGGCTAATTGAGCCAACAAACGCAATTGTTTGAAGAACCAAAAAGATAACAAGGTGAATGCTATTAAACCCCTAGATCTTGATTAATCTAAGAACTCAATAGTGAAATTAATTATTCAAAAATAAGAACTCAAGAACAAAGAATTCGGAATAAAAAAAATCTCACAAAAGAATTTTCGAACAAGCACAAGCTTTCAACTTAATTGATAATCAAAAAACTGAATTTTATGAATTACAATGAGGCCTATATATAGGCTGAAATAAAGTCCTAATCCAACTAGGAAAGAAAAACTAAATAAAGTAATAATCCTAGAATAAAAGGAAAACAATTGCTATCAAAGTCCTAGTATAAATAGGACTACAACTAGGCGGACACTAAAGAAAAGGGAAGCTGCACAGATCTGGACGATGGCATCTCCTTGTCCAACAAGGATTTTGTTGTCCTTCCATCTTGGATTATGGCCGTCAACTACTCGCGTGCTCGCCGTCAGCCAACAGGAACATGCTCGCCCAACTCTTGCTCGTCAATCCAACACAAGGATTAAGTTCTGTCCTCGCCTTGCTCGCTATTTCCATCCCAGACCTTGCTCGCTACCATCTCGCCAAACCGACTAATGAGCTTCCTTGCCTTAGCTCTCGTAACTGATCCTCGCAACTAGGAAGAGCTCGCTAAGCTCGCTGCTTGTCTTGGCGACCTTCCATAATCCTCCCCCTCTTCAAAAGGATTTGTCCTTAAATCTAAAATGTCGTAGGGAGACAAATCTGCTACATTGAAGGTTGCACTAACACCATAATTCCCTAGCAGATCGATCTTATAGGCATTATCATTAATCCTCTCTAATACCTCAAACAGACCATCACCTCGTCACTGCAACTTGCTCTTCATTTTGTTGGGGAACCTCTCCTTTCTGAAATACACCCAAACAAAGTCTCCTGGCTTGAAAACTAGTTGGCGACGTCCCTTGTTTGCGAACCTCCTATTCTATTCACCCATCTTGACCATGCTCGCCTTAGCTTTCTCATGCATCTTCCTCACGAGCTCGGCCTTCGCTTTCCCATCCAAACTTTCTCGCTCCTTCACAGGTATAGGTAATAAATCCATCGGAGTAGTTGGATTGTACCCATACACAAGCTCGAATGGCGAATACCCTATCGCCTTGTGCTCAGCTCGATTGTAGGCAAACTCAACAAATGGCAAACATTCCTCCTATTACTTTAAGTTCTGGCCAACTACTGCTCGCAACAACTGCCTAAGCGCTATGTTAACCACCTCAGTTTGCCCATCTGTCTGTGTATGACAAGTTGTAGAGAACATCAACTTGGCTCCTAGCTTTCCCCACAGAACTCTCCAGAAGTGACTGAGAAATTTTACATCTCGATCGCTAACAATGCTCCTCGGAATACCATGCAACCTGACTACTTGCTCGAAAAACAAGTTGGCAACATGTGTGGCATCATCTATCTTATGGCATGAGATAAAATGAGCCATCTTTGAGAACCTGTCGACCACCACAAAGATTGAATCTCGACCTGTCTTGGTCCTCGGCAGTCCCATCACGAAATCAATAGAAATATCCTCCCAAGGATAATCTGGTACAGGCAAAGGCATATATAACCCATGAGGATTATTGTGTAACTTTGCTCGCTTGCATGAAAGGCACCTACTACACAATCGCTCAACATCTCGCTTTATGTGTGCCAAACGAAGTGTTCCTTGAGAATGTTGTAAGTTTTCTCAACCCCAAAGTGCCCCATCAAGCCTCCTCCATGTGCCTCCTACAACAACAACTCGCGAACTGAACAAGAAGGTATGCAAAGCGGTTTTCCTAGAAACAGATATCCATCCTGCTTGAAGAAATCGTCGAAAGCACCTTGCTTGCACTGCTCCTATCCCAACGCATAAAGCTCCTTGTCATGCGTCGAATAATTCAAGGTCGCTCCTCCTAGCTTCCCACTGAAATAAGCAATTGGTCGCTTATCTTGCAGCAGCACTGCTCCTATCCCAACACCACTAGCATCGCACTCAACCTCAAACGTTTTGTTGAAGTCTGGCAATTTAAGAACTGGTGCTGAGCATAAGCTGTCCTTGAGCGCCTGGAATGACCTCTCATGTTGCTCGCCCCAAGTAAAAACTACCCCTTTCTTGACGAGCTCGTTCAATGGTGCAGCCAGCGTGCTGAAGTTTTTCACAAATCTCCTATAAAAGCCTGCCAACCCATGAAAACTCCTCACCTCAGAGACAGTTGTGGGTCGCGGCCATTCCTTGATCGCCTTAATCTTGCTCGCATCAACCTCAATCCTGCGATCAGAAACCACATACCCCCCAAAAAACCACTTGATTCATACAGAAGGTGCACTTCTTGAAGTTAGCATACAACTGAGCCTCTCTGAGTGCGAAAAAACCTGTCTCAAATGGTCGACATGCTCAATCATCCCCTGACTGTACACCAACATCGAAATAAAATACCACGAACTTCCCAATGAACCCTCGCAAGACATGATTCATGAATCTCATGAATGTGCTCTGAGAATTGGACAACCCAAATGGCATAACTTGCCACTCATACAATCCCTGCTTGGTCTTGAAGGCTGTTTTCCATTCATCGACCCTCTTTCATCCTGATCTGATGATAGCCACTCTTCAGATCGACCTTAGAAAACACCTTGGCTCCATGCAGTTCGTCAAGCATATCACCCAGCCTAGGAATAAGATGTCTATACTTGATCGTAATCTTATTGATCGGCCTTGAGTCGCAACACATCCTCCAAGTCCTATCCTGCTTCATCACTAGAATCACAGGTACGGCACAAGGACTCAAGATTTCCTGAATCAGACCCTTCTCGAGCAGCTCTGCGACCTGTTTCTCAATCTCCTTGGATTCCTCAAGGCTGCATCTGTACGCTGGTCTGTTCGGTATGATCGTCTCTGGTACCAAATCAATTTGATGCTCGATTCCTTGCATTGGTGGCAACCCCTTAGGCAGTTCCTCAGGAAAAACAATCCACGAACTCGCCTAACAGCTTCTGAACTTCCTCAGGTAAATCTACGACCTCCTGTGTAGCCAAGCACATATCTTTACAAACCAACAATATTAAAGGTTGGTTATCTCTTGTTGCTCACACGATCTCCTTAGCTTTGGTAAAGAAGTTCAGCTTGGTGCTCGCCTCCTCGCTGGGCCTGATCACTACCTGCTTGCCTGCATCATGCTCGCTCTTTTGCTTCAGCTCTCTCATCCCTTTCTCTATCCTCTTCTGATCCTCCCTGATCTGAGCTGGTGTGAAGGGGTTAAAATAAGCTTGCAACCATCCTTCTCCAATGAATACCTATTCAGAAAACCATCATGGGTGACCTTACGATCATACTGCCATGGTCACCCTAGAAGAATGTGCCCAACATGCATCAGCACCACATCGCAAGTAACCTGATCCACACACTTGCCAATGGAGAAAGGAACCACAACCTGCTTTGTCACCTTGATCTCTCCACAATCACTTAGCTATTGCATCTTGTATGGCTTTGGATGTCTCTGTGTCTTTAGGCTCAGTTTATCAACCATCAAAGTGCTCGCTGCATTCACACAACTCCCAATGATCAAATTACATCGCTTATTCTGCACCTGACACCTCGCATAGAAGATATTCTCCCTCTGAACAGCAACCGTGTCATCCTCCTTAAACTGAGCATTTAGAGCTCGCATCACCACTAATATACCTGAACTCCTGAATCATCCTCGCTTAGAGCGGGCATGTCCTCGAATTCTTCCTCGCCAGCTAACTCATACTCCTCATTTGCTCCCATAATCAAAACCCTCCTATTGAGACACTGAGAAGCTATGTGACCCATTCTTTAACACTTGAAACATTTAATGTCACGAGTTTTGGTCGGCGTTAAAATTGCTAGACCCGGAGTCTTGGTCAGCACACTGGTCTCAACCTCTTTTCCCTTAGTCGCTGCGACCTTCGGCTGCTGAGTTAAACTGCTTGCTCCCCATCTCACTGAGCTATTTGAGAACTTTGGGGCCGCCTTAGCTCGCTTATTCTTGAGCTTCTTCTCAACCTTGATCGCCATATGCAGCATATCCTCGACCTCAACATAATGATGTAGCTCAACAAAATCTGCGATCTTGCGATCCAACCCATGCATGAACCTTGAGCATGGTTGTCTCCTCGTCTTTCTCGACGTTACACCTGATCATGGCTGTTTCCATCTCCTCGAAATACTCCTCAACTGTCTTGCTGCCATGCCTCAGTCCCTGCATCTTTTGCTTGAGCTCGCGATCATGATGCGAGGGAACAAACCTTCGTCTATTCTTGTTCATCTGATCCCACCAAGTAATAGCATTACCAGTAAACTCGATTTGAGCGAGCTTAACTTTCTTCTCCTCCGAATAATTATGGAAGTTGAAGACTCGGTCCACCTTGCTCTCCCACTGTAGGTAGGCTTCTAGATCTGCTTTACCTTGAAAAACTGGTATCTTCATCTTTATGCTCCCCAGATTTCTATCATGTGCATCTCCCTACCGACCTCTAGTTTTGTGCAGTCGCTCATACTCCTCTTCTTCACCCTGCCGAGCGCTGCCCCTCATCGGACCCCTCCTACTTGGTCGGGAGTGAAATGACGCTTCATCTCGGTCTCCCCTACTTTCATCGAGCTCCCTTCTGAAGTCATTCATTCTCTAATTGACCTTGTTGAACTCCTCGACCATGAATTGTTTAAATTCATGTAAGCTAAGATTTCCTACGTCCTCTTGTCTTGGTGAAGACATGTTGGTATTTTTTTTTTTTATAGATAGTTATGGAGATGAACTTTCCAATTAAAAGTAGCTCTGATACCACTAGATGAGAGAACCCTTAATCAATGGATGATTAAGAACCCTTTCTCCAACGAAAACGAAGGAACGTTAATTGGTAACGCTTGGGTGAACGGCTAATTGACCCAACAAACGCGATTGTTTGAAGAACAAAAAAGATACAAGGTGAATGCTATTAAACCGCTAGATCTTGATTAATCTAAGAACTCAATAGTGGAATTAATTATTCAAGAATAAGAACTCAAGAACAAAGAATTCGGAATAAAGAAAATCTCGCAAGAGAATTTTCGAACAAGCACAAGCTTTTAACTTAATTGATAATCAAAAAACTGAATTTTATGAATTACAATGAGACCTATATATAGGCTGAAATAAATTCCTAATCCAACTAGGAAAGGAAAACTAAATAAAGTAATAATCCTAGAATAAAAGGAAAGCAATTGCAATCAAAATCCTAGCATAAATAGGACTACAACTAGGCGGACACTAAAGAAAAGGGAAGCTGCGCAGATCTGGACGATGACATCTCCTTGTCCAACAAGGTTTCTGTTCTCCTTTTCTATCTTGGATTTTGGCCGTCAACTGCTCGCGTGCTCGCCGTCAGCCAACGGGAACATGGTCACCCAACTCTTGCTCGCCAATCCAACACAAGGATTAAGTTCTGTCCTCGCCTTGCTCGCCATTTCCATCGCAGACCTTGCTCGCTACCATATCGCCAAACCGACTAATGAGCTTCCTTGCCTTAGCTCTCATAACTGGTCCTCGCAACTGGGACGAGCTCGCTGCTTGTCTTAGCGACCTTCCATCATTTCGTTTCAACAGTTGCGACCGTTGATAAGTGGTATGTCTTGGCCTATAATTTTAATGATTCCAGTATTGTTCAAACACACTTTTCAATACTCATTTCTAATCTCTCTCTTACTTTATAACTCTCTCAAATTCTTAAGGAGGAATTTCGAAAGTTACTGTTCGACATTCCTCAGGTGCAAGTCTAATCCTAGAAGTATATCGTCACATACCCTACAGTAAAATAGTGGGGTTAATTATTATTTTAAGGACAATGATCAATCACGAGATACACACATTCTTTCCATCTTCAATTCCTTTCAATTGCATCGCTTATATAGCAATCTTAAAGTATTAATTCGTTGAAGATGGCAACAAGGGCTGAAAGTAAGTTTCAAGTGGTGGATCAAAACTTTGTGAAGTTAGAATAGTTTAACGGGACTAACTACAGCCGTTGAAAAGACGAGATGATGTTCATGCTGACCGCTCTCCATGTGGCATATCTCCTAAATTTGAACCTGGAGGATCTTCCACCAGCAAAGGATGATGACTCTAAGGAATTGATAGCTACGAGGGAGAAACGTTTGGAAGATTAAGTGATATGTCGTGGACACATTCTTAACACGGTGTCTAATCATCTCTACGACCTCTTCACCAACGTTCAGTCTCGAAGGGAAATTTGGAGAGCTTAAGAGTTAAAGTACAGTGTACAAAAGAAAGGGACAGGTAAATTTTTAATTACGAAGTTTTTCGACTTTAAAATGGTTGATCACATGTTCATTATGGATCAAGTGCATGATTTTTCTTTTTTAATTTCCAAGTTAAAGGAATATAAGGTTGAAATCCCTAAGTCATTGCATGTAGAAGCGATAATTGCAAAATTAGCACCCACGTAAAATAACTATAAAAAAAAATATTTCAATCTAACGATGAATTTACTTTGGAACGATTTGAGGAACAACTTCGTATCGAGGAAGATTCACGCAAAAGTGTGAAAGGGCACTTAGATTCAAACGTTTTCAAAGTAGATTATGTGGATGAAACAAAGCCAAAAGATGGCGGAAAAAAGCATTCCGGTGAGTCTATGACATCCTCATTTGCTCTTCTACGAGGCGGCATCAGATTGAATATCTTCTCCATACCATCAACCCAATGCTCTACTATACTTAGATCAGTTGAACCAGAGAATTCCTTTGGTTTCAATTTGATAGCACTCAATTGAACACGAATTTAGTGCTATTTCTATGAGTATTTTGATGTATTTTTATATGATTTTATGCATGGTTTGGTTAATTTTGATGAAATTACAGGAATTTCAAGTAAAGACATCAAGATATGAGAAAATAGTGGTTTTGGAGTAGAAAAGGGCTAAAAAGGTACTAAAGTTGAGCTCCAGTGAAGATCCAGACTCGGAGTACGTGCAAACAACAGACTACAGGGCATGACCGTGCCTCTGACTGGCATGCCCGTGCCGGCGCAAATCCCAAGACGCGTGTTTTTGTTACTGGATGATTTTTGGGCTTCATTGTAAAGGCCTTTTGGCAGTCTTTATAAATGTATTTTCGTTCAGTTAGGGTTAGGCAATCTTTTTCATATCGTAAACACAAATTCTAGGGTTTTGCTTAGCCAAGTTATGAACTAAACTCCATCTTCTAGGAGTTGGAGGTAAATCTTACTTATTGATTATGCAGTATTATTAATACTTCCATATTGTGTTCTTGTTCTTATTGGTATTGCAATCGTTCTGACATGCGTTCTTTCAACTAAGTAGTTGCAAATGCTTAATTCGAAGAATGATATTGTATTGCATGCTTATACTTAGATGAGATTCCATGCAATAGCTTGATTGTAATCCTCTAGTTTACTTGACTGTACGACAACTTGTGAGTAAAAGGAATTAGGGTTGTTGGAGTGCGTGTGCTTAAAGGGTTTCCCGTGCATCTCTATTACCGTGACCTTAAGTGTTTAGAGAAATCGGAGAACACTGGTGGTATATCTTCTAACCAAGGAGGCCAAATATATCGCTGATAATCAAACGACTGTGAGAACAAAAGAACCAATTAATATTATAAGGAACTTAGCATAATCATAAGTAACGATTGAATCCATTCTCCTAAACTTCACATAAATAAGACTTTCGTCTCAGATTTCATTAGAATCACTTCTATAATCCAACTAGCAAATCAGAGTAGTAATTAGTTGCCTTGCTTAATTCAAGTCCTAAGTGGATCGACATCCTGTTTACCATTATCTGCATTTGTTTAGTAGTTGTAGTAGTAGTAGTAAATAGGTTATTATTAATTTTTTTTAGCACCCACGACAGTGCGATCACAATTCGAGGAAGTCTATGACATCCTCATTTTCTCTTCTATGAGGCGTCATAGTTGCTGCAATATGTCATCATATATATAATGCATAGAATTAACTACAAAATAAAATAATAATATATCACATCAAGCATATTCAAGGTCCATGACTACTAATCGAAACTCAACATATACCAACACCTATGGCTCTATATAACCACTTATCATAAGCTTACGCTCTATAAATTCTGAGACACAACTGGCTTTGATACCAGTCTGTTACACCCCAAAGCTCGCGCATTCATGAACCTCGAGAAGTGAAGAACGATAAGCAATAACCATTAAATTCGAGGATTTAGGCGTACATTTTTTTTCCACAAGCATACGATACTATATACATAACAAACTCAGTCGAGCACTTCAGACCTTTACAAACTTAAACAACAACAACCTATAATTTACAACTTACTAGTTACATAAATTTATATATACAATAAGCAAAAATAAGCTCCAAAAATACATGTCTCCTATGCTGACATCCAAAAACAACCTCTAAGCCAGAGTCAGACCTCATCTACCTCGTCTACTACCTGAAAGGATGAAAGAGAGGAAAGAATAGGGGTGAGCACAAATTGCCCAATAAGAAACCTGCCAACGGGGCTAGGATCGTGTATGGAATATCATTTCAATATAAAAACACCACGCTACGATGACATGAAGATCAATACATCCAATCTCAGAATGGAAGAGAAACAAACGATAACAATGGATAACGATAACAAATCCATGACACTTTAGAGTCGACCAAATACTAGTTCAATAGTCAATTTAACTCAATCATCAAAGTATCACTACAGATGACACTTAGACTATGAGCCACAATATCAATACAACAACCGGTGTTGAGTTCCTCTATTTTACGAGGAATTCAATCAATAAAATCAAAGTGTACATGATAGAGTACCAATAAGGAACAATAAAGCTCAATGAATTGAACTATGGAGCAATAACAATAGATAGACGGTTCAAGACCCATATTTTCGATCAACAAGAAAAAACAAGGTTTATGGTTAACAAGAATCCTTACCTTAGCTCCAAAAGAACGATCAACCTCAGCTACACACTTTAATCTAACATACAAAAAACACAAAAGTATAAGAACCAAGTTCATTAAATATGCAAGGATTACACTATGTTATTCCATATGAACAACTTTTAAAACTGTTGTTCTACTGCAATTTATGCATAGTTCTTGATTCTATAAACATTATTATCATGTAGCATTCAAAAAGTTATACAATTTAGCTTCAAGAATCATTCAAATTCGAGTAGGGATGAATTAGATACAACTTTTTTCTTGTTAATTCTGTTTTAAAACTCAAGAATTCTGCACTGCTATTAAAACAAGGATTTTGGGCAAAATCATTGCAGATTTAACTACAATAACCAGTTCACCTCAAAGATCTTGAAAAATGAGTCAAGTTAGGCTCAATAATCGTTTGATTTCGATTTATAATGAGCAAGTTACAAGTCATCAAAGTTCACCAAATTTGAATTCAAAAGCTGTCCGAAAATTACTAAATTACGGGGAACTCTTGTTACTCTAAGAACCACTACATGGAATAATCTTAACCTGTGCTGCAATTTTTCTTCTTTTTTTTTTCTTCATCAATTGAGGAGGATCAATAACAACCCAGCAAAAGAGAGCCATAAATTATCACTTAGCAAGAAATTAGTTTAACTAGTTATGGCACTTAAACAACACTATGCACATGGAGTTATATCTAATTCCATCAAATTCACAGGAACTGTGCTAGGATATAATCCAACAACCAAACACACATACATACACCCATATATATATTCACTTTCATAATCTAATGCAAACATACTCATACAGTACCCTGAAAAATAACAGCAACCTAGCAAGCAACTCAACCAGCAACTCAAAATTCGTCCAAAAAAATCATCAAGAGTTTAATCCCAAAATTAAGAATGAAAACTAACTTAATAAATCAATATTCTTCTTTGATTGAAGCATCACTTCCCAACTTATAAACATACGGGTTCAATAAAAGAAAATGCATAGAACACTTGATTCCATAAATAATTCAATTATTAACCCATCATCAAACAGATTCGAGTCACCAACTACCATGAACAAAACAGGGTAATGAACAAGGATAGAGAAAGAAAGTTCTCTCACAGTTCCAAATCAATTTCGTATACAAATAAAATCAGCTTAAAGAAGAACAAATTGCACTTATTATTGTTGAGTCAATTTCCTCTACTTTCTTCTTTCCACTTTTCTTCTCTTTTCCTGCACTCTCTCTCTCATTTTTTTTTCTCTTTTGTTTTTTGGTAATTAGTTACTATATTTGTCCCTACTCCCATTTTCTCTCTCTCACTCACACAAAAGGAGAAAGTAAGCAGGAGGTGTCAACCAACCTGGTGGATAAGGAGGACTCATCAAACCTTCATAGTAGGTGAAATGTCCCGAAAGCCCTTCATTGATTATTAAATGTCAAATATTTCCTAACAATATTTCATTAATAATGGGTTTGTAATAATATTCTATTAATATCTTTCTATCAAACTTGATGAAAATAAATATTATTTCATTTAATAATTATTCTGTTTATTTACTAAATTATTTTATCTATCTTATCTAACCAATTAATTTAAAATGGCATAATACAATAAGAGCATGCACAATTACGACAACATAATACCTAAATAACTTAATTAGTCATTTAAAAATATATGAAAATTAAACAAACATTTAAAATGCAAATGCACATAGTGATATAAATGCACAATTCGATCGATCAAGTTGTGGGGTATTACACTGTGACTTTTAAAGATGTAGCCTTTTGGAAGGAAGCAATCAATGATGAAATGGATTCAATTTTGTCTAATAATAGTTGTGTGTTAGTTGATTTGCCTCCTGGTTCAAAAGCTTTGGGTTGTAGAAGGGTATTTAGAAGAAAATACACTACTGAGGGAGTCATACAAACATTCAAGACTAGACTAGTTATAAGAGGTGATAGACAAAAGAAATGTATTGATCATTTTAACACGTATGCACCTATCACTAATAAGAGTGTTATTTGCTCTTACTTCTATTTATTATTTGTATGTAGATCAAATGGATGTTAAAACAGCCTTATTAAATGGTGACAAGAAGTATATATACAACAACCAGAGGGATTTGTTATGTCTGGAAACGAAAAGAAGGTGTGCAAGTTGATTAAGTCTTTATATGGACTAAAACAAGCACCAAAACAATGGCATAAAAATTTTGATTATGTTATTTTGTCTTATAGTTTTAAGCATAATACATCGGATAAGTGCATATATTCCAAGTTCATAAGGAATACGATGTGATTGTATGCTTATATGTTGATGATATGTTTATTTTTGGGATAAATGTGAAATGTGTGAAAGAAACAAAGAAGTATCTATCATCACATTTTAAAATGAAAGATATTGGCGAGGTAGATATTATCTTGGGGATCAAAGTTAAAAAGAATAATTGAGGATTTTCTCTTTATCAATCTTATTATGTTGAGAATGTTACAAATAAATATCAACATTTGAGAATTAAGAGGTAAATACTCTATATGAAAGTTAAATAAATTGATAGAAAATTTCGGGGGAGCAATTGCTCAACTTGAATATGCTAGTTTAATTGGTATCTTGATGTATGCTATGCATTGTACTAGGTCGAATATTTCTTTCGCAGTTTGCAAGCTTTCAAGGTATACCTCTAATCCAGGTGGAGATCATTGGAAAGCTATAGTAAGAATCCTTTGATATCTCAAAAAACTTTAACTTTAGGATTGACTTATAATGGTTATCCAGCAGTATTAGAGGGATATTCTGATGCTAGTTGGATAACAAATGCAAGTGACAACAAGTCAACGTCTGGGTGGATTTTTATTACCCTCGGTGGGGAAGCCATTTCGTGGGCTTCTAAGAAGCAGTCGTGTATAACGCATTCCACAATGGCATAGGAATTTGTTGCACTAGCAGCCGCAGGAAAGGAAGAAAATGGTTGATAAACATGTTACTATAAATAGAGTTGTGGCCACAACCGATGCTTGCCATCTTCTTACACTGTGATAGTGAAACTACATTGTCTAGGACCTTTAACAAGGTGTATAATGAAAAATCTAGACACATTAGCTTGAGACATGATTATGTCTGAAAATTGATAAATGATGGAATTATTACTATCATATATGTAAGAACAATTAATAATTTTGCTGCCCCGTTTACAAAAGGACTTGTTAAGAAATTAATAAGACATTTTATGAGATGGGACTAAGACCTTGTTCATAGAGTCACCGGTAATGGAAATCCAACTTTTTCTTGGATAACCTCCACTTAGAAGTTCAATGGGTAAGAACAAGTTACCGATAAGTGACTGAAAAAGTAATATAATCCGATTTGGAAGCACTTATTATTTTGGAGGATGCGTTAAAAACGCTTAATGAGTTTTTAAGTTACAGAATATGACAAATTTATTTGATGCTTAAAAGGGTTCTCACATATATAAACATAGAGAGTGGTGTCGCTCTATATTAAAGATTCAATGGTTAACCTTTGGAAATGTTTATGAAACCTAGGAGGGAGCACACGGCCGTACGAGTACTAATAACTTAATAAGAGGTTAATGAATTAAAGAGAAGTTGGAAGGTTGCGTGTTTAATGTTTTCGATTTTAATACAAGGGATAAAGGTTCAATCGCTTTAGACACCTTTCGTTCCGTTAGAACTTTGATGTACTTAAACTAAAGAAAGATTAAAGTCGAGAGACATCTTTCTTAAAGCGTAATCTAAAAAGATTTAACATAATCATCTAAGTGGGAGGATTGTTGGAAATTTATGGTTAAATGATGATGTTAAGTGTATAAAATGAGTTGTGTTTTCAAAATAAGATTGATATCCTACATTGAAAAGTTAAGAAAATGTCGTTTGAGCCTTAAAATTGAGATTTTTGGACTTTAGAGCTCCGATGGGGCGTTCTGGGAGCGTTCGGGCGTTGACGATCTGAGCACCAGCCAAGTCTGAAAAAATGATTGAACGCTGGGGCGTTCATTGCTGATTTTCCTTTTTTAAAATTTGAATTTAACGATCATGACTGTTCGGAGATTGATTTGAGCACTAGGGCGTCCAGAACTGGTAACCTTTTCTTTCAACGATTGCGATCGTTGAGAAGGGGTATATCTTGGCCTATAAATTCAATGATTTCAGCAGTGTTCAAACACATTTTTCAATACTCATTTTTAATCTCTTTCTCACTTTACAACTCTCTTAAATTTTTAAGGAGGAATTTCGAAAGTTATTGTTCGACATTTCTTGGGTGCAAGTCTAATCCTAAAAGTAAATCGTCACATACATTAATCGCAGCAAAATAGTGGAAACAATTATTACTTTAAGGACAGTGATCAATTACGAGATACACACATTCTTTCATCTTCAATCTCTCTCAATTGCATCGCTTATATAGCATAATATGTATATTTGTAATTGTGATTTTTTTAATACCACAACTAAAAATGATGCACATAAAAAATTGATCGAGTATTTATGTGGACATGTAAGAGTCGATATAGACTCCTCCAACCTCTGAGAAATGATCTTTTATAACTTAACCCATTTTGTTGCCATCAGTTTTAGCCTCAAATTGTCACGAAAATGCAACAATGGACTAAAGGCGAATTAATGGGGGCAAAGTAATACATTTTTTTCTCTTTTGATAAATTTTAAAAAGAATTTTATATATATTAATATCGCTAATCAAGCAATTATCACAATAACAATTAAAAGTATATATATATATATATATATATATATAAAACAAAAAATTGGGAGATAAGCATTTCAGCTTAATATTATTCTATGAGAACCGAGAGAACTGTTAAGAAATAAGAGAGAGGTGTCAAACTATCATATCTTATCATTGAATTTTTGACAAGTTAATTAGAGTTCAGATATTAATTTCAAATAATTCAATTTTGCATTTGATTTTTTAATTTGTGCTAAACCTTGAGGAAGGAAAGGTATACAAAAATGGAAAAAAATAGACGGATCAAAAAAAAAAAAAAGGAGGAGGAGACGAGGAGTATGTATCAAAAGATTCAAATTTGGATGAATTTGTGTATTTCCCTCCTTACCCTAAATTGTAATTACCCTTTTTAACTTTATAAAATATTGAATTAACTCCTTAATAAGGTTTATTTTTTAAAAACTTAATGGGGGCATGTACCCCGATGTGCCCCTTTAGCAAATCCGCTTCTGACATCAATTAAGAAAATTATTTTTAAACAAATGTTTATATTTTATGGAATATTGCATTCGAGCTTAAGGGATAATGATATAATAACTAAATAAATGAGTAAAATAATGAGTCGAGTCAAATCCACGAATTAACCGACAAAAGTAGCCTTAATCTCGGTTCGTCTCCCTCCAAATTCATCGAGTTGTAAATAAATTTTTTACTAGATTCAATAAAACTCTCACGAGTTGAGTCGAGCTCACTATTCAGTTTGGCTCACTTAACGCTCTAGAAGCTGCCTCACGATAATGGTTGATTGGTACCTTTGTTGCATTCGAGAAACTTAGGATCAACTTTTTATGATACCCAACAAACATGAATCATTGATATACCAAAATTATATATTTAACCAATGGTATGCTCTAAATCATAAATTTTAAACCTTAAAACAGTAAACCCTAAATCTTAAATCTTACTTTCTACATCCTAAGGCAGGAAATGCTACACTCCATGAAAGTTATTCGTTACAAAAATTTGCATGGGGGCAAAGCCAAAAGATATTATAAGGGTTATAGCCTTGTTCTTGAGTTCGAATCTTCTGTCACATTTGATATTAATTCAGTATAATTATTTTAAAAATAATCTTAAAATTTTAAATTTTAAATAAAAGAATATATGTCACTGTTTAAAAGATACGAGATAGGAGATGAAACTCCAAATGTAACAGAAAATACGATTCCTTTGTCCTTAACTATGTATGTTCAACTAACTTGATTTTTAAACAGTTTGGAAACCCTATTTTCCGCGCAAATCTCTCTCTGCTCAAAACTCAAAAGTTAGTTGGAAACCCATTTTCCCGGCAACGTAGACGATAGATCCAAGAAATTAACCAAAAAACTCCAATGCGGAAAACAACCAATCTCACCCCAAAGCTCAACCACCTTCTCTCCCTCCAAACCCCTCCAACCCTCCCCTCCCTTCTCAAACTCCACTGCCTCGTCATCACAACCGGCCACACCCACAACCCTTTCCTCTCCTCCAAGCTGATCTCTCTCTACGCCTCCCTCCAC
>JAOWAN010045769.1:0-14474 GCA_028566635.1 Lobelia cardinalis | reverse complement strand
CATAAAAGAAGAGTCCTTGCAAAGTCTACTGACAAGTGTGTTTAGTGTTGTTTTAGCTTACAGGAATCAAGTCATCCGAATGGACACAAGTCATTTGAACAAGAGTTCTCCGATTCAAGCTGGAATCAAGGCCTCCGAAATAAGAGTCTACTGTTTGTATCTCTTTCTCTCATAGTCAGTTAAATTAGTTCCTTAGTCTTCTTTCCAAAAATAAACTTTTGGACACGTGGCAATAAACCACAAGTCCTCCGAACTTTTTGGGTCAAAACTGCATCGTTTTGTTAAAACCTCGAAGATGGGAAACGACAGACATTCCGTATAAATGCACGACCCACTACCTCGTTAGTAGTGTCGGTCGTTATTTCATTAAAATATTATCACTTTTCCCCCTTCCTTGGAATTTTCTATCGAGCGCCCGTTCCCAAATAAAACATTTTCAATTTTTTTTATTCTACACTTTCTCACTTCTCCTTTTTTTTAAAAAAAAGAACTGAAACCCCCTCTTCGAGCCAAAATCTTCAAAGTGTACTGTTCTTCTCTATTCCTTCGATTAAACTTCAATTTCTCTTCGTACCTTCGCAATATTTCTGGTATGTGCTTCTTAATATCTCTTTAATTTCAATAATGTAAGTAATCTGTTTACATCTTGCTCGCATTCGTTTGAAGTTACTGTAGCTTGTGTTCCCTACCCTTTCGATCATTTCTTGATGTTTGTTCTGCGGTATCTCTTCCATAATCTCTGCTTCATATCTACTCGCTTACACTCCTATTGCTTCAGTTTATAAGTATGACAGAATCCCTAAAAGGACTTTGTCTGAAGATTGTATTGTTAGGTCATCTGTTCTTATGCCATGTTTAAAGCATGAAATTCATCTATGTCAATGTTAGGATTTCTTAACACCCTTGCCTTCTTAAAACATTTTTCTGGTCTAATTTTGTGTCAAACCCTTGAAATCTTCAGAAAAATGGCCCCTGCAGCTGGTGCTAATTATGAGAATGGGAAGACAGTCAACTCAGATAAGTTTGTCAAAGATCTTACAGGCTCTGCTGTAGTCTATCATCTGAGGAAGCATAGTCTGTTATTACTATGTGACTTTCAACTCAATGTATTCAGCTACGATTGGGCCAAGCAGTTCTACGAAAATGCCAGGCTTGATAGGACAAATAGGGAAATATCCTCTAAGATCAAAGGAAGGAGACTTACCCTGACAGTAGATATGATTGGAGACACCTTTGGTCTCAACAAAGAAGGTAAGAGGAAATCAGAGTTGACCTCAGAAATGATGACCAACATCTACAGAGACTAGTTTGATGACCCACAAGCCAAACTTCCTTCTAATAGCTTAAGGAAGGGATATCCCCTACTATCTACATGATCAGTGACATAGTGGGGAGTGTACTCATGTGCTAAGTGGAAAACAAAGACAGATTTACAGATGAACAGCTTAGACTTACTATGTTAATTATGACCTAAGCAGGAAAAGAACTGAGGTGTAACAAAGGTCCTACCTTTTTGACCCGTAGAATTCAACTTTTTCTCTGGAATCCAGAATATTGTCCACCTGTCACCATAGCCAAAGAACAAATTAAAGATACACCTCTTGATCTCATTTCTAAACACTCATTTATGCAACAAATTTCATCACATATAGTACTTTGAGTAAGGTGTCGTGTGATAGATGACATGTAGTATTTTTGATCAAAGAAGATAAATGGTGGAAAAGCGAGGTGGACTCTCTAAAAACCCATATTATGAGAAGTTTACAACAAAAACTGCCACAATTTGCAGCAACCATAGGCTTCAAGTTTTCCAGAATGGTCATAAGAGTATCAGACAAACTCCCTAAAAACAAGCTAGCTAGGCTTAGTACAAAGCAGATGAGCAACACCTATCACCAGAATTATGGCAACCTTTGTTAATGTCAAATTGGGAGCAGCAGCAGCCTAACTCAGTCCTATTCTTTGTCATAATCAGTTAATTGAACCAGTACATTATTCAGGTTGGCTATGGACATTACAGACCTCATATGCTTTCACTTCGATTATTTTGCCTTCTCTTTTTTTTTTTTTGACCTTCCATTATCATAGGGGTGGTTGTGTCATGAGTGTAGTCAGTAAAACCTAACGTTCACACATTGGATAGAGAGGTGGAAATTTTCATACAGTTTATCAGTAATTCCTACTATCCATCTAGCATCAAATCATCGGTGAAATTTCGGGTCGCTTGTCATGGGTCAACACAATAGATGTGGTAGCGGATCAAATTTTCGGACTTGGATCGTTACACAATCACATACCCATAAAACTCCAGAACAAACAGAACGCATATGCTATTGCCACAATAACTTTTTACATTTTTTTAATTACTGGGAATTGGGAGGGCACAATGATGAGATATTTTTTAAGCTTAAAATATTCAGAATTTATATATGAGCTAGTGTGTGTCCATAACCACGAACACGAAGGTAAAATTAAATATCTAATAGTCTATAGTAAAATGATATATATATATATATATAGTTCATAATTAAATATAAAAATAATAATTTAATTAAATATAAAAAATAAAATAAAATTTGGTTAATAAATATATAAAAAGAAATTATAGCGAAAGTAATAACATTGGTGTGTGTGTGTGTGTGTGTGTGTGATAGAGAGAGAGAGATGGGGGTGGAATCCGAAACTCAGGCTCGGTTGTTCCCTTACTCCTATATTCCGTTTTCCACTCGATGATCGTCTAGTGCTCTGATGCTCGCTACAATCGCCGAAGTGTAGGGTCCACGGAGCTTCGGTTCCAATTCGAAAGGGGTTGCTGGTAGGTGCAAAATCTGATGAGCGCCTAGGCGCTCGGTTATGTTAGGAGCGCCCAATGCACTTATATGTTATAAATTATGCAGTTATACGCGTTATAAAATGCACATACTAATTACAAAATGAACTTATATGTGCATTTTATAACACATATAAGTGTATAATTTATAACATATAAGTGCATTGGGCGCTCCTAACAGAACCGAGCGCCTAGGCGCTCATCAGATTATCTGGCTGGTAGGGGGGAGGTTGGGACATAGGGGCATTGTCCTTTTTAAAGAGGATGTAGTAAGAAGTGGTGATCCGTTAGAATTGTGTATTACTCCCTTTTGTCTTATTTTTTTGGCTAACTTTTATTTGTGGTTGTCTGTATTATTTTGATCACCTCATAATTTTAGGAACATTAAATGCTCTTTTTCCTCTTTTACACATGTTGAAGAGTTATTAACATTTTCAACTTATTTGGAGTATTATTACAAAATGAACAAATATGAAAAAGTAAATAATATACATTATATTTTAATGCATTTATTGACGTATTTTTGTCCCCTGACTAAAATAAAAAAAAAACGAAGGAAGTACCATTCATAAGAACGAGTTTCTATGTATTATAGACTATTTGTATTAAATTTAGTGCATCAAACATTGGATACTTTCATTGATAACACAAATATTTATTAGTTACATGAGAGTCTAAGGGCACAATTGTCAATATAATCATAAATATATAATACCAAGAGTTTCCTATACGACCTCGTAAGATGACGCTCGGAGAGAAAACACCAATCTTGCTCCTAATAGCCACAAATTCTGACCGTGACAAAGCCTTTGTCAAGATAGCTGCAAATTGTTCTATCTATCTGTCTCCTACATTCTATTTTAATCATTAAAATACCCAAAAACTAATCAAAAAAATCACATTCAAATGCTCCTTTTATATTTATATTTTAAAGTTAATAATTAATTAGCACACTAAAGATTTGTTAGCATTTTTCAGGTTGCATAGAGACTTTTGAACCGCATGGGCACAAATTATACTAATGCCTAATGCACTAAAATTTTGCTAGCATCTTGCAAATGTTAATCCCCACAGATTCGAATCTTTCCGAGAGTAAGCGGGAAACCATTAACAAAATGTGAATAAAGAGAACTACCAAATCATCTCTTCTATTAGTGTACATCAAGATGTCACAGTTCAAGACACCTAGCTCTCCTTTACATTCCATTTGGTTGAACAAAAGATGTCACAGTTCAAGACACCTACCAAAACTTTTATGCTCCCCGAATAACCAGGGAACTCGGATCCATTCGGACAGCCTATAGCCGCCCACCCAGAACACGAAAAAATGAGTAACCAATCTGAACAAAAGGAAACTCACCATTCCATCAGGGAGTTGTCCTCCCGAGGAGCCATATAGGCTTAGCATCAACCATAGGTCTGTTTAATCGCCTAGAATTGGGTAGAATTGTTGAAGTCACTAAGGATAGGTGCACTTAAGCAATCTCATGCACAATGCGTCATTCTGCTGGAGAACCCCATTTAAGATGCACTTCATTGTCCCTGGACATGAGAGGAAATAGAGAGTACCAGTAGGACAGTTGTTAAATAAAAGAGTAACAAAATTCTCCAAATGTGACAAAATATATATCAATGAATCGTGGAAATAATAGTAAGTTTAACTAGCATCATATTTGATGACGGACATCAAAACGACATGAATAGAAAAATCAAGTTATCTACATGAGCATGTAGCTCATACTTCCATGGAGTACAAGCAAAACTAACTTGAAGCATGGACACTCATTAAAGGGATGGAGGGAGCATTAATTTTGTAGTTTACAAAAATAAAATAGGAGCAGCTATTTCTTGCATTTCCAGCTAATATTTGTCCGATCCTTTTCACCATGTCTTGCCACATCAACCAAATAATTCATTAACCTATGCAGGAAGATGCAATGAAACTCAAAAGGAAGGAGTTAATTTTCCATGCGAATGCTTATGCAGGCAGTGGTGAAACTGTGCATCATACTGACATAGTCGCTAACCTAGAGAGCAAAAGCAGCCTTACGTATCCATAACAACTATATATGCATTTGAAAACTAAAACAACAGGAGGCAGAAGGAAAGTTGTCCCACTAGCCACGCACCATGTGTACCAACAGGCTCCTTGATGCAACCACGACGACCACATTTCGTCCAAACTTCCACAGGCTATAAACAAACATACATCAGAGTATCAATAGCTATAACATGGGATGTGTATGCAATCAGATAAGTGGAACATATATCTTACTGATGCTTTCGACTTTGAAACGCGTTGTGGATAACTGCATCACATATAAGTGTTAATCAAATCAGGATCTATCTGAATTCAGGTACGAGTATATACTTATACACATAACCCAACTCAAGTAAAAGGTCCTCAAAATCATATGTGAAAGGAACAAATTGATACTCCCTCTGTTGCGAACAAAGAGTTCACTATCCCTTTTCTGCATGTTTCATATTAATAGTCCACTTTCAAGAACTTCCCTATGAAAATGTTTTTTTTTTTTTTCAAAATTTATTTTTCCTATTCAAAGTATGATAAGTTCCTATCATATTATAGAAAAGATTTATAACTTCAATACATTTTATTAAAATTACAAAGGAGTAAATGTAGAAAACTAACAAGTTTAATTTCCAAACGTGGACTCTTTCGGATGGAGTAATTCATTAGCCATTTTCTTTTCTTAATTTCTTTCAGGTGAGCTTCGGTAAGTGGATGGGGCCTATCCATTGGCCATTTGGCTGGTTGCAAAACATGTCAGAAGTGACAAAAGTCGCATTCTTTACAATGTTAAAATGATTTTCTTCAGAATACTCTTATCCGCATCAATGCTTTTCAACGAACCCATAGCAGCAACTGCAGGTCCTGAGCTTCAGCACTCTTCAGAACAATCAAAGGACAAGGAAAAGAAATTGGAGCAAATATTGAAGCTAGAGAAAATCGTCCCGCGTGAAGAAACCTCTCCATCTTGTGCTTATCGGAGTTAAAATCGTCGGAAGATAATATTGGCCTGAAAACATAGAAATACCTCAGGCGATGAGAATAGCCTAAAATCAATTACCGAACTCAATCTCTGCAACTAAGGGCAAGCCTCCGGAAAATTGGCAAGGTTGCTCCATTATTTGAGTTGCGGAAACAGAGTCTCTGCTTGCTAAGGTAAAATACTCTGTACATTTGCAAGAGCCTTGGTATGTTCCAGGCCTGCCATAGGTTTCAATTCTGCATCTAAACAAGGGTTACCCTAAAAAAAATTCCTACAGACACAATTACATGTGCTGGCAAGAGCCCATGTCTTGCTTACCAGCTTAAACTACATTCTGCCATGCTTACAAAGCACGAGGATATAATTTTTTGGCTGCATGGTTGAAACTTCTGACATCAATTGCACAAAACAGCAATAAGTTGACAGGGTTTCATCAAACCACGAGTCAGAGTGGGCGAATCACTTGAAACCTGATGCTTTTCTTGATAAGCGCGGGCAGTAAGCTAAGGCAACTCTATAGTAAATGATAAACTTAAGTTCACCTTCAGATGCCAAACAACTGTACCGTTTCCTTTTGACTTAACCTTTCTTTTTCCTTTTTACATAACTTTCTTGGCACTATACCCCCCCCCCTTTCTTATTCTAATTGTTCTTTGACAGGCTGAAAATCTTCCCTGAATAAAAATTCTCTTGGTTCAGTGACTTTCGTTGGGTTCCCATGAAATCTGCTTCCCGTTAACGGCACACCATCTTAAATTCAGAAGGGAAAATGCAAGATCCTCATTGAAGTCTTTGAAGAGCTCCAGTATCCGAAACTCAGCGTCCTCTGAGTCTTCTGCATAAATAAAATGCTCCTCCAAAAATGTCCTCTTTCATCCAAAAAAATCATTCGCACACTCAATACCTGAAGAGCTTCCATTGCAGTGTTGAAGAAGCCACTATCCACATATGCAGTGCAAACAATGCCATGGGTAGCTGAATCAGGCAGGACCTTCGCCTCGTGCATCCACACAAGAAGACAATCGACTGTATATAGGTTTTTCTGTTTCAGTAACCTTAGTCAGTTTCAGTTTAGATGGTAACTGAAACCAACAAACAAAATTTACTGTAAAGATGAACATAGGCAATGGAAAGAGTGTTTCCTTCAATAACAGATATCGTACTATCCCAACTACAAGAGAAGGGAACACCTATGTAACGTACTAGTACGCATTCAACCGAGACTAATAATATCTATCCCAAGTGTGGTAGCACCTATGGAAAACTCATTCTCTTAGATGATAGAACTTGCTTTAGTAGATTAGAAATTATTAGTCCACTAACACAAATGCAAGACATAATGTGAATCCTGACATTTTCACAAATTAAGATATGCTAGTTAATGATAATACCTTCATGAGAGTAGTGTAAGTCAGCATTTCCAGACAGAAACCGTCACAGATCATCATGGACACCAGTGCACAAGCAAATTTGAAATACCTGATAATGCTGGAGCAGTCAATCATCACACTGTAAGTCACTTTGTCTGGCCGGTAACCACATGATAACATTGTTTTGAAAATCTGTATTGCCATCTGACTCTGAATCGCAAGCAAAAAATAACGTCAGTATCCCCATAAAGTACAAGACTGTGGTGTGACAGCAGTCATCATCTTATACAACATAATCACCAGATTGTATGAAGTATTTACCTCCCCAGCCTCAACAAGTGAATGCAGTACCGTAATATGAGTTGTTGTGTTTAGAAATGAGCCACGGCGTGAGAACATATCTTTTGCCAAATGTAAGTATTGGAGGAGCTCCTTTATCATCCCCTCTCTTCCAAGCGCCTTCAGCTGGAGACCACCAAGAAATAGCAAGTGTGAAGCCAACACAGTAAGCTGTAGCATGATGTTAGTACCTAAACTTCCAGTCATCGGTCAAAGGCATGAACAGGGTCACTAAATGTTGCACATAAGTAAACAGAAACCGTGGTACATATAGTATCTATATATACACACACTTTATTCTCCTTATTCAGAAACAGAACTACAGGTGGGTGAAATGCACATTGGTTCCCGAAAGTTTTCACCTTCTGCGTTTCTCCCTACGAAAAATACACCACAGAGACCAAAGAATTCCCGTGTTTTAACACCAGTACTCCTGAGGTGAGAGATGGAAGGACTTGGTCGTTAAAAGACCTTACCAAATGAAAACAAGGATAATTTGTCCACATACTACCAAATGAGGGTGTAAAATATAAATTTCCAAACTTTAGAGTTTTGATACAACTTCTTTGGACCTTTTAGCTCATTCACCATAACTTCTTCCTCATTTCTCTTCCCTACACTACTTGCAAGAACTTTCTCTCGCTTCCAGTGGATTAATCTTATTGGATCAGCTGCATAAATACACCTCAACATCACGCTACCGATAACTTTCTTGATGTGGTTTCTTGACTGTTGCTCAATTGAAAATTCATCGATCAAAGACATGAGACAGGAGGATAGTGATCATGAAACCTAATCTAGCCTCCATCCCTCTATCTCTTCCTAACCCCTACCCCACAAACCCTTCCCGTACTTCGTCGCCACCATTGGTGAGTCTCCAACACTTACAAAAGCCCAAGGCGCAGATTCAATCTTAGCGAGGTCCATATCTCCGTTTGTACTTAAGATATGGACTAGAGTGTTGTTTGTTTGACAAATGAGTTCTAGATGTTGATAGTCTTTCTTAGTGGACCTTTAAAGCTTGGGTGACAGCTTCACTGAGATTTGAATGAGATGGAGGTCCTACCAGCAGAAAACAATGAAGAGGAAGAAAGCATGAGAGAGATATGTGATCACTTGATTATTTAAAAGAGCCATTACTAACGCCGTCCACCTCTGGGACCACTTGCTTTAAAAAGAGTATTCTTGATGTCTGGAGTGCATTTCCATGGAAATGAATTATATACAAAAAGTGAGAACCTTTGGACAATCTTTGCACTTCACCACTTTGTCATCTATTTTTAAAAGAAACTAGGCATCAAAAACCAGTGCAAAGAGAGTGAGCAGTCAAAAAGCATTTAAACCACGGGATCGTCAAAATTTGGTGCTACCTACATATCACTATTAAGGACATGGTACTTCCACCGAATCGCACCACCAATGGGACTCTTAACTGATTGTGAGCACGAGAAGTCACAAGAACAGTATCAGCAGAGGTTTAATGTTGCCACTCCTAAGTCCTAATGATATCAGTAAGTGTAAACATAATTAGAACATAAACTCACTGAAGATCTACTGTAGAAAATATACAACTCAACCCAACTAAGCCTTAGTGCCAGTCACTTGGTTCGGCTACATGAATTACTTTCCATCATTCAATACGGTACAATGCAAGTTCTATCACATATGCCACACTCCTTATATTCTGATAGTGGATGCTCAAATTAGCTTTCTTCCTCCCCTACCCTGGCTTGATTGAGACCGATACCATCAAACTTACTACCGGCGCATTAAGAAGCCTATGTTGTATGTGCCTAAACCATCGTAAGGCCTTCTCTCTCATTTTCTACTCCAGGAGCGACTTTTACTGCCCTCTACTACAGAAAATTAAACTAAGAAAGATGAAGAAATACAAAAACGTCAATAAAAATTGTATCTCGTTTTACGGTTCAAAAGTCAAAAACACTATTAGTTGGAGAGAGAAAAGCACATAATAGGCCATTACCAAGTTCTTCATTGATTTACGACTGTGCTGAATGCCATGTCTCAGCATATCAATTTCTATAGCCTTAATCCTTTTAGAAACATCCACCTGTGACACCCTAGCGTCCTTTCCCTAGGGAGCCTTAACTTTACCAAACAAAGAAAATAACACTTCGTACATTCTGATATCAGGCTGGACTTGTAACTGTCTCATTTTACTGACCATCTGAATAGCGTGTTCTAGTTTATCCTGCGAAATCAGAGCAAAAGTGATTCGCAAAAATACATCACATTCGTAATATGAACTGCAACAGCACAATAGTTGTACTCAACTACATTAAAATGGTGTTGTCCTAGACTCCTAGGGAAGAAAATTACCGTAACCACCACTTCAAGAAAGGTCACTTGTTATTTCAACACAATACCTTGAAAACAACAGTGAAAAATGTGGCTATATGGACAAACGAGATTGCAAAAGAGAGCATGAAAAATGAGTAAGAATTAGTTTACATCCCCGTTATTACATAACTAAGACATACTAGACTCGATCAAAGTTGGCATTTCATTTGCAAAAAAGGTGTTAAAACTAATTATGTGTTAACCAAACAGGTGCAAATTAACCAAAGCTGAAACAGAGCTCCGGCTAGGAAATAATTCTTGGAAAGCACCCAAACTAATGCCCAAAGAGATGCCTGAAATGAAATCCTCTCCCTCAAGAGAAAAGAAGGTAGCTCATGAACTCCGAAGATTAAAGAATTTCGCTCATTCCAAATATCCCAAAGCAAACTGAACAAATCACATCCCAACAAAACTGAAGTATCCTTCTCACAGCCAAACACATGTGTATGATCAAGCACAACTTCTCAAGCATGCGAGGGTCAGAACAGAACACCCAACAAATTGCAAACATAGTATGGCACATACCCCTAGCAAAAGGGCAATGCAAGAGAGATGCTTGTGGGTCCCACTACTCCCCATACACATAACACCCGTAAGGGAAAATGCTTTATTCAGACGCCACCATAGGCGCCATTGGGATTCAGCAGGTTGAGAGCCAAACACTGTACTTAAACGGAACCTTGAATTTCCAAATGAAAGGGTTAAAAAGAAAATCAGCCTGAAAAAGGGAGCAAAGCAGAAACTTCAAGAAAGACTTAGCAAATAAAAGAGGGGATGGCGACAGAGACCAAATCCAGCGATGGCGATGATCATACTGATGAAAATATAGATTGAGCATATATGCTACAGAATTGCACTGTCGTATCATTTAGATTCGTAGAGAACTGAAGATCCAAAGAATGCTTCCCCCCCTCCCCAATGAAGAAATGTTGAAATAGGAGCATGATGAACCTCGGAGAGGCAATACCGACGAGGGAAAGATGATTTAAGAGGAAAATTTCCGAACCAATGATCCTCCCACTGACCAACCACAAAGCAAATATGAGGTTGGTATAGATGATAGAATTGTGTATGAATTTCCAAGGACTTAAAATAGGTGAGCGAGTAGACACATCCCAACCGTTTTGTGGTGCACTAAACTTACTCCGAATAATCTATGCTGGTGAGAATGAGGTTCCAAAGGAAAATATCATAGCCACCGACCAATAAGGGAAAAGTTTTTAAAAATCCAATTCCCAAGCCCCAAACCCTTCTCCTCCTTTGGCGTACAAACGACCTCCCAAGCCACTAAATGGTCTTTACTACCCTCCCAGACCCGCACAACAAAAACCTCTGCATAACCTCCTCAACGTTCTCCCACCCCCACAAGTATCTTAAAGATGATAAAAGTAGTTGATCGGAAGACTAGAAACACAAGACTCAATTATAGTGGTCGACTGCCCAAGGAAAAATAGGCGCTCTTCCAAACATCCAACCACTTAGGCAACTTAGCCACAACAGGATCAGAAAAACTAGCAACCATAGATTTCCCCAACAAGGAACCCCCAACATATGAGAAAGGGCATTGCTTCACGGAACAACTCACCATATCAGCACAAGGACCTAGGGTCACAAGGCTCATATGAAGCTCGTTCTTGGGCGTTGCCCTGCCCTGAGTCAAGTATCTTATTGCTCCTAATAGAAAGGTTTCTTTCTAGTGTAGATAAGGGCTTCGAGCAATATTCAATAATTGGTCAATAAGAAAAGTCCTAATTTGAAAAAGACCTTTATTTGACCTAACATTGTCCAAATATCCTAAAATATGTTTAAACTATGCAGCTCACTGCATGAAGCCCGTGCCCAATCTTATGCCTCGGCCTTAGGCTCTAGAGGTCTTCTGCACTTTAGTGCGCCTAATGCCTTCAATAACTATGGTTGGGCAAACCACATCTAGACAATCTAATCTTTAAGTCGAATAGAGCCTCGAGGACTTTATAGTGAGAAGTTCTTGAATCTATTTGCCATACGCCATAAGCAAAATAGTGTTATCCGTTTAGTGCGCATGAGAGACTCTCATACCATCACGACCAACCAACACCCTTCTAGTAGACCTCTTTCCTTGTTCACAGTGAGAAACCTACTAAGAATGTCTACCACTATCAATTTCTATAGCCTTAATCCTTTTAGAAACATCCACCTGTAGGGAGCATTTAATTTACCAAACAAAGAAAATAACACTTCATAGGTTCTGATATCTAGCACATTCTGGTTTATCCTGCGATATCAGATCAAAAGTGATTTGCGAGATTAATAAAACACAATAGCTTGAAAACAACAGTGAAAAATATGGCTATATGCACAAACGAGATTGCAAAAGAGAGCATGAAAATTGATTAAGAATTAACTACTATGCTTCCATTAATAAGAAACAACAAGAACAATTCTACTGCTAAGGAAAACAAAGAACAATTCTACATTCACGCTACGGCTAAAAGCCTAAAAGAAGAAATGCAATTTTAGTTTTCTCCCTGTCAAACGAAAAATACACAACAGAGACCAAAGAATTCCTGTGTTTTAAGGAATTCTACCGCTAAGAAGAACAATTCTAGCCAGAAGAAATGCAATTTTAAGTGGCGAGGAAATGTATTTTATACAAAAAAATATTAGCATTTTAATAAGGAAAAAAATATATTTTCTGTTTGACTTTGACTTTCTTCTGTTGACTTTGACATTGACTTTGACATTCACTTCTCCTTTTCTCCTTTGTCCTTCATCAGATTGTTCACGGCCTTGATCAGCTTAGCCAATTTAAAAATGTTATCTACGAATGTTGACAGAGCAAGCAAAGTTTTATTCTGTGATGCTCTTAGTGCAAAGGTCAGAAGGAGAGCAGCACCGATTCTGATCTTCGGAGGCATAATGCTGTCGGTGACTGCGCCAGCTATGAAACCAAAGCCACAAAGCAAGAGCAACTTCACTAGAAGCTGCGGCGGCAGGAGCTGGAGAGGGAAAGGATAGAGTGAGAGGAGAGGAGTGGATTCGGTGGGAGAAGAGGATCCAGCGGAGGCCGCGGTGGAGTCACCGTCGGCGTTGGAGGTTGGAGGAGGAGAGGCGATCACAGAAGACCTGTTCATCGGACACCTGTTCGTCGGACATTCGCGACACTTGATGACGACGATTGCTTTTTGAATGTAAATACGAGAAGGTTTGTCAGGATTCATTTCCGCCGCCGGCACAAGGAAGCGGCGGCGGAAGGCGGCGGTGGAGTTCATCCGAAAGGCGGTGAGTTGAAGAGCCATGAGATAGAGAGAGAGAGTGTGTGTGAGCGAGTTTGGGTGTGATTTGAGTTTTCATTAAGCGGCGAGGTATATATACCCCGGGATGTTGAGAAGACGAGGGGGAGGCTTTCTTCTCGACAGGCCGGAGGATGGGGAGGGAGGGAGTGGGAGGGTGCATGTGTGTTCGTGAGTTGGGGATATGTTTGGGATTTTGGAAGAGAATTTAGAAAGGAGGGAGGAGGGAAGCGTTTGGGCTGACGAGTCAACTGGGGATGAAATTTTTCAAAGGGAAATTTAGAGGGAGAAAATGGAACTAATTCAATGGAAAGCCTCGTTTTGTTTAGTGGAGTGGAGGGAGTTTGATCCGAGGGGGTAGGGGTATATTATATTATTATGTAGGTGTATATTAGAGGAGTCATGGAGATGCTTTTGATGAGGGGTATATTCGGTTCTCGCCATAGATCATAGGGGTAATTTTGGCAAGTACAATTAAATTTATGATTAGTACAACATTACAAGGCTGCACTACACGAATTAGATTTCTGTTTCAAATCATTTCGGTTGCGTTCTCTTGGGTGATTTTCACCCAGGATTTCTGATTTTTGATTTTTCTCTCTCATTGGTCCCACACTTTTTCTCTCTATCTCTCTCTTACTTTTTACTATAATCATTACAAAACCACAAAAACCAAATCAAAAAATCATCCATCCAAACACAACCTTCCATTTCTTTTTTTACGTAACTTTTATAAATAATAATTTCCTAAATTTACTCTTTATTTTTTTTAATTTTTTTTTGAATTATTAAAAAACAATATATGAACTAAGACATCATTTGGACACAAAACTCAAACTCAAACACCGAGTGCACTGAACGTACAAAGCTGAAAAGCGTGCTCATTTCTTTTATTAAGGAAAAAAATATATCATGCAAGTCTTATTAATTAAATAAAACAAAACATAGAGAGAAAAAAATCAGGAAACAAAATTTGTTATCTAAATTGGCATATATGTGGAAACGACATACATAGTATTGTTATCTAAATCGGGAACAAAACGTTTCATTACCAGTTCAGTATTTATTTTTGTTCAATAGCTTTTTGGGATCGAGGACATAAAATATTTTAAATTTTAAAAGATAAATTAATAATTTAAGTTTCTACCAAAAACAAAATTAGGATGCTCATTTTTTATCAATAGTGATAATGCTCGTTAGTCGTTACCTATTGAAAGATTGAAGAATGTTGAGAGAGAAATATGATTTATTCCTTCTCAATTTCTCAAAGTGTTACAACTGAAGCTCT
>JAOWAN010045750.1:0-14477 GCA_028566635.1 Lobelia cardinalis | reverse complement strand
GAATCCCAGCAAATATTCCTGGCTCAATTAGAGAGAGAGAGAGAGAGAGAGAGAGAGAGAGAGAGAGAGAAGGAAGAAGGGAGAAATCAAGGAAGAAAGGAAGGAAATGAGTACTCCAATCCATCCACATGAACACTAGGAAGTTCTAGCAATCGAAAGAAGGAGAAAGGAGCTTCAAATAAGAAGAAACAGTGAGTTACTTCATTAAACTCAGTTTTCGATTTGGGTTGCAATTCATGGAGTTGAGCAATGAAATTGTCATGGTTTTACGAAATTTTGAATCCTAGGTGCTCAGAGAACATATAAGAACGTAAATGAATGAAGTTTGATGAGTTTTAGGGTCTTAACAAAGAGGAATTAGCTCACAACTGTGAGTTAGAGTTAGAAAACTCAACTTTACATACCTTTGATCAATCACAAATTAAAGCCAATCTAATCCACGTTTCTATTAGTTTAATTGCTCTAAAATGAAAAGGGAACATATGAGAACACCCTAGGATTGATTAGAGCGAGTTTACATGCCCTAACATGGTGATAATCATGGCAAAAAATGAAGAATCAAAACAAAGTAAAATTGCCCAATTTTTTGCACCCAACGCTATAGCACTGTAAATAGAGCTATAGCGGTGGCCGTTATAGCGTTACGGGATGCTATAGCGGTGGCCGCTATAGCACTGCAGAACCTGCTATAGCGGTCCTTCTAATGTTGCGCTGCTCATGACTTGAACCCGAGGCATAAATAACTTGTACCTTTAAGCTTAAATTAAACTCAAGAAAATAATTTTAAAGGATAGTGAAGGATTATAAGCATTCTTGATAGAGTATATGACCCACAAGGAAAGAGGAAATCACTCATAAAGAAATTTTAAGCCATTAACCGCAAGGGGAATCACAATTAAGTAATGAGCCATACCCTTAGAAACTTGCTGACTAGAAATTAAGGTGAGATTGGCATAAGAAAATAACATCATTGTTAAAAAAGTAATGATTAAGGGTTAAGGACTAAGCTTGATAAAGATTAGTACTCGTGAGATAAGTGAGCATGTAAAGGGAGTGTTTATACCACTAATTTCAAGAAGATTCTTAATTAAGGATTTAACCTTGAGACTAGATCCTCATGTGATCCAGCTAGGAATGGGATGAGGAAATGACACCATGATCCGATTGGCTTAAAGAAAGGATAACCCTTGACCCCTTGTACCTTGACACATAAGAGCGAACGTCTAATGAGCAAGGACAAGAATTATAACATGAGACATTTTAATCAAGATTAACCTATATCTCGTTTATCCGTTATCAAACACAAAACCTCATCAAGAAGAAAACATAAGTGATTCATATATGAAGGCAAATAATGCATGATTACTTGTGATTGAATATTAGATGTAATCAAAAGACTGCATGTTAAATTGTATCGATCCCTGTACTGAATATATCATGATTACATGCATGCTACTCGATTGCCCGTAGTGCCGTTGCACACATAGTCATGCCTGCTTGCTATTGTACTTGTTTGTTTATCGGTCTTGGCAAAGTTAGCGCGACAATAAACTGAACGACATCGGGCTGTTGGTTTGACCCGATACGTGCATGTATGGGGTATGCCTTTTTTTTTGTTTTTTTTTTTGGCCCCAAGGGGGCATGAGAAGGGATCGAACCTGAGACCTTACATACTGTAAAGCTCGGCTCTACCACTGAGCCACCCCTTGGTTCCCATGTATGGGGTATGCCTGATTGTATGAGGGTCGATGGTTTCGGACATGGTTTTGCTCCCTTTTGGCCCACTGTGTGATAAGTTAAGAGCTACTAAGTTATTTGCAGCGTTGTACTTGAGCTACTGCTGCACTACGAGGTATAAGGTTGCTCTGTGGTTGCGACTGCATATGAGGATTTACTTGTCTTGGTAAATCAAGTAACTTGATTGAATATTCATGATACCTGACACATTTACATGTTATACTCGCTCATGTTTATACTACTTCATGTTTATCTTATTGCTTGCCTGTTTACCTATACCTCGGCACACGTGCACCATTTTCATAAAAGGACCCTCACTGAGTCATAGCGACTCACTAGTTTTAAAACTATATATATTAAGAAACAAACAATGAGGCGCCACGAGGGTGGCAATGGACAACATGATGAGATGAAGTTCGTCGGACTCGGCTATAGGCACGTGACTTTTGGAAAGTGCTAGGGCTACTACCTTAATTATAGTGTTGGTGATTGTAAGATATCAAGTTTAAGCATTGTACTCTTATGTACTTTAGTGTGAAACCATGGGTGGTAATGCATTATGGATCTATGTTATGAAATGTTGGTTTGCGTAAGCTACTGGTGTTAATAGTTAATAAAGTTATCGATTCTTGTATATCTTCGCGCGCTGGCTTGGACTTTGAGAGGGGTCCGAGTTTGGGGCGTGACAAATAAAGTGATCATCTTGTTCGTTTCTGTTTGCTAGTGAAGCTCCTTGTGGTACGAAGACTTCACGATTCTATTGTATCATGGGAAACAATTGTCCAACGTCCTATAAACACATTCGTAGAAGGGAGGACAAATCAATTTTTTGGATATTGTTTTTGAGCGAGCCTCGAATCATTACTGTTTCTTTGTAACTGAGGTTCTAAGAGTATATTCCCTCAATTGCGTTCGTACCTTTTAAACGGACAAACCATAATTCTTCCATTGCCATAAAGTGATTATATAATTGTTACCGCGATATAAAGTAGTTGTTTCTCCTAAAATCTAGTTAATAGAGAAAAGAAATCGGCTAAGAATAGTGCCTTTGATTTTGAAATAAAAAATGGTAGTTAGAACTGAGATTGATAGCTCGTATAAGTTCAGTATAATCTATATTATAAATGACATTGGTGGTGAACAGTTGTTTGAATAGTGTTTCATCGAAAGGTTGAAGTTTACGCTATCGAAGGATTTACAATGCTTCCGCATTATTCATTCTCCCGGAAATTGACTATTGTCAGTCACATTAGACAAAAGCTAAGCATGTGCAGGAAGCAAATAATCAGCTGTACTCTATGTGTCCATTTTGTACAATCCGACCACTACTCCATCTTTTCAACTGAAAGACCCATTTATCCATTTAACCTTAATTAAATTTAGGGTGGTGCTATTTACCGCCTCAAAATTTCTAAAATCGCCCTCAATTTTGATAAAAATATCCTTATTATTTATCGCCCTAAATGTCTTATTTTGCCCAGTTATCATATAATTACTTTACTACCTTATTAAATTAACAATGTAATGGGCTAGCAAAATGTAAGAAGTGATATTAGATGAATGCTTTAAAGGGGTAAATGTACCTTGGGCAAGTCGGATCAAACTCTCCGGCATCCACATAGTTGTTCTTGCTGCATTGATGAAATAACTTACATAGAAAGCCAAACTAAATAAGATCAATGCAAAATCATTTGAACATGGTTGCTCATGGTGAAACTTGCATTTTCAGTTGCTGATCTTCTTTTGTAGTTGATAATAGCTTGAAATAACTTTTTCTTCCTCTTTTGTCAAAACAGGTCTAAAACATCTTTTTACGTAATGAATAGTATATCTGCATAATACGTTGGCTATAAATTTGTGTCCAGAATACTATTTGATGATCTAGTTTTTTATACAAAAGGCAAGTTAAGAATTTAAGTGTACAAATATTACAATTAAAGTATTAAAGTGAATATATAATAATGGGACGGAAATGAAAAATTAGGGGCGATAAGTAAAAGAATATTTTGATAAATATAAAGGACGGTAATAGAAATTTTGATGACGGTAAATAGCAACCCAATTAAATTTATGAACTTCCTCAATATCATTTAAACTCAATTAAATTTATAAACATACATCAAAAATACTCTTTTTTATTCTTTAAAAAATAATCCATACAAAAATATAATATATTACTAATATATTGAATTAAAGTTAAAAAAAAAGAAATATACATAAATATATTGAAAAATATATAAAATATTTATTTTTTTCCGTATATCATGGCGTGCATGCCTTACACTAGTTTTTAATAAGATAACAAATGTGAAGGGAAAATTTTCAAATTGTAAAAAACAAAAAAATGCAACTATGGACAGCAAATCATTATTTTGCATACCTAGATCTCGAGTCACGCAAATCATAAGGTCTAAAATGCACTTTTTTTTTTTTAATAAAAAATGTTGTGTTAAATAAGGAAAATATATCAAAAAGTCCTCTTAATTTTTTTTCGTATATAAAAAATTCAAAATAATGTATTTATCCAAAAAGTTGCAAAGTTAAACTTTTAATACCAAAAAATTCTAAAGTTTTCATTTTACTAACACCGTTAGTGCATTACTTTTTTTAAAAATGATGATGGATTAATCATATTAAAATAATAATAGTTTAAATTTAACGTAAATCACTAAATAAAAATAAAGAAAAACTAAATAATAATAGTTTAAATTTGATTTTCCACCGAAATTTGATTTTGGTCCTCCTTCCTAGAACGGAGGCAATTATAGCAGTACTACTTCGTCCTGAATTCCTCCTCATAACTTGCATTGCAGGCAGCTGATTTGGGAATCACCGACCGACATTTGTGTGTGTCGTTGTAGTTTGCAATTCAATTTCAGTTCAGCAATGGATTCTCCTAGCAAGTCATTCAATCCCAACAAGCATTTGAAAGAACAGTAATCTCTCTCTCTCTCTCTCTCTCTCTCCAATTGCGCCGTAGAATAATCGAACCAGTCTCATCATGCATGTTATGTTTGGTGTTCAGATTTGTGAGCAATTTGAGGGGATCTTCCATGCTTGAACTCTTCGTACAAGCAACAATTTTGCCCGTATGTCAACCCATCCCTTCTCTTCTTTCTGAATTTCCCAAATTGCTCTATATTTGATAACTTTTATTATCATTTTTTTAGGTTCTGATACTCCTGCGACATTCCATTGACTACAAGTTTGGTAAGAATTGCATTGCTTCGTATACTACTATCTGTAATTTTGATTTTTATATTCTGGTTGTTTAGTTTATTCCTTTTTCTTTTGTTGTTCACCTTGTTCATCTCGGAAGGCGCGCATCCATCTATCATGAGGTTCAAGGTTCAAGTTACGTTGGAGTTTGTTCATGATAGTTTTTGGCTTGGACGCGTCCATCTATCATGAGGTTCACGGTTCAAGTTATGTTGGAGTTTGTTCATGATAGTTTTTGGCTTGGACGTGTATAACTTAGGTCTCTTAGTGCATACTTCAGTTAGTGCGATGATATCAGCGTCAATCAGGTTAGGGGTAGAGGAAGACCACACCTAACACATCTATAATAATAAATATAAGAAGGATTGTGGCATATGTGATGACCTTGCAGTTTTTCATATTGAATGGTGGAAAAAAAATGCATGTAACTGACTCTAATGATTGGGAATAAGGCTAAGTTGAGCTTAATTGTTGTAAAGAAACCTCAAGATAGGTAGTTATGAAGATGAAAATAAATGGATATCAAAATGTTCACTTGCAAATGGTCAAGTTGATGTTAGAAATCAGATTTCAGTCCTGTTAATGGGACGGAGGTAGTGATTTATTTGGAAAATGAGCACATTGACTGAAGTGATATTTTCATGTAACTGGAACATGGTACTTTTTTTTGGTCTAAGCCCAGGTGTCCGGCCACTGGCCGACTAATCCTGTTCGAGGCGGGTCCCGGGATTAAGGTTTTAAACCTCTCCCAACGTAGTTACGGGGGATCGAACCATAGTCCTCCCTTCCAAGTGCAGCCCCTGGCACCACTGCATCAACTGCTCGTTGGTTGGAACATGGTACTTGGTATTAGCTTTTCAATTGAAATCGTATGAACTAATGAAATTGAGTTTTAGCATTTTTGTTTGATGAATCTAGGGGTGGGTTTGGATGACCTATTAAATTTTTTCCATTTCTGAGAAACCTTACACATGACATGTTTTTTCGCATTACCTACTATTTTGAAACCCATGTTTCTTACACCCAAGTTAAAAGATTGAAAAACATCCCTTGAAATATACCATCCAAATGGACCCTAGGTCTTTTAGTCTTGGATTAGATTGGGATTACAATTTCCCTTGATTTTATGATTTTCTCTCTTGATGAGTCCCACCACTCTCTCTCTCTCTCTCTCTCTCTCTCTCTCTCTCTCTCTCTCATACATTTTCAGTTTAATCATCGCAAAATCTCATCATATTCACAAAACCGTATTCCCAATCCAATCCTTAGTCACAAAGTCCCTAGTCTCTTTGTGAACCTTGTAGATCTTTAGGAAGATATTGGTCCAGTTTAGACACTTACTTTTCATGTCAATTCTCATTTTCCATGTTGGTGCTTTTTGTTGTAGATTCTTCATAATTTCGCTCCTTTTACTATGACTAGAAGTGAGTTAGGGATGAAGGGACTTGATATTTGAATGAAGTACTTGTGGTATATAAAATGAGCTAACAAACAAGGGCATCATTTTCATCCTCTTTTATTGAGCAAATGCACATGAATATGCCATCAGTACCTAAGTCGTGTTTTTTAACCTCTGTCTGCATTTTGTTCACTAGAATAATGCCACTGGGAGATTCCTTTATGTGTGGGCTTCTTAGCAAGCTCTTTTTTCCAAGAATTGTAACTTGTTTATTTCATTAGATGATATTGTTTTGCTCTCTGGGTCATGTCACCACAGGAAGCTCAATAAAGAAGAACGATAACCAAGTTGTTGCTTTTAGGGATTGGAAGGCTTACATGGTCACTATAGCCATAGATTTTCTCTTTGGTGTGATTCCTATCATGATTTTTACCACTGTAAGTATTTTCTTTCAGTCTTGCATAAATTCTTATGTTGGAGTAATTAGTAGGAAATTCAGAAGTATTCACTATTTCCTTTCATTTTCCATAGATATTATCATTGGTTAGTACATGGTGCAATTATTAGGTTACCATCCAAAACTAAAAAGTTATATTTGAATGGCAGGTTCTAGCAGATTGGACGTATATAATTGCAATTTTATTGATCTTGCTTCTGCTTTTTGTGCTTGCATCTAATAGGTAATAGACACTTGTATTATTTATGAATGTACTTCTTTCTTCGTTTGGGTGATCATTCCTCTGAATCAAGGTTTACTGTTAATTTTCTGAAACACCTCAAAATTTTGCACAAGTAGGTGGGTATTTGCTACCTAGTTTTCCATTATGTAATTTTTTGTTGAAAGTCACTCCCTCGTTTCTTGGCAAGGAGTCTACTCTACTTTGGGATGTTTCACTCAAAAAGTCTACTTTCAAAGATCAAACTATAATAATGTGGGCTTTTGTTCTCAATTTTTTCTATTTGCTGTAAAGTAGATAGTTTCCTTGCGTATTATATATATGTATATAAAATATTAAAGCTTTGGTAACATTCATAAATAGTACAAAGTAGTAAAAGTACAAACTTAAAAAGTCTGACTTTAAAACATGGACTCTTTGCCCGAAACGGAGAGGGTAATAATGAAGTTGTCCGTCAACTCTCCTAAACGTACACGGGAGAAAGAATTTCGCCATAACTTGGCATGAAGGGAGTATGTTCTGACACATTCTAATTTACTTGGCATCAAATGCAGACATGGATCTTCTCATTTTCAGGTAGAAGTTGGACATTCTATTAGGGCATATGTCTCAGCATATAGGGTTTCTACGGTAGTCTTTCCTATCAATAGTGTACTATTTTGGATATTCCTTTTTTTCACTTAAGATATACTTTCCTGGAACCTTTTCAGTATGATGCAAATTACGAGGATTTTTCTGCAGACACTCATTACATGCTTCTGTATTTTGGCGGTTGACTTCAAAATATTTCCTCGAAGATATGCGAAGACTGAGACTTATGGTACCAGTCTGGTAAGCTTTCTCAACCATTTGTCTGCTTTTTTCTATTCCAAAATTAAACTTGCTCCAGGATTTCTTTTGTTTATTTCTTCAGGGTGCTACTTGTGTCCCTAGTGGGAAGACGCATGCTTGCACATGCACATAAATTGATATATTGAAGAAAAGTTGTGTTATTTTTTGATGCTAGTGATGGAGTATACATGCATTACCCTGAAGGAGCACATTTAAACTTCAAAGCAAGGCGTGCTTCCAATCCTACAGTTTTAGGATATACATCCTATATTCCTTTTCTCTGTTCACTAGTGAATTGGGATTTTTATTTCTATAAAGGGTCTTGCGACATGTGCCTCTGTGCACTTGTTAAAGGTCCTTTTACAGAAATAGTTGCCATTGAGATCCATACCATTGCATTGGAAATAAATTTATAGTAGCTAGTTTTCAATGCAAAATGTTTCCTACTTCGGATCCTTAAGTAGGGGCTTGCTAGCGAGTCTTCTTGATCAAGGATACCCATCTTGACTGCAATCCTTATCCTGGATAGCTGTTTTCACCCGTCATGCTACCAGCCGCATAAAGTTGTTGGCTAGTCCAAATTCATTTCACCTTTTTTCACCTATTTTCACCTATAAAGTCATTATGATTTCCAAAAAGAAGATTTAGGGGCTGCTAGTAGTGGCAATCCCTGTGGTGGTCATCGAATATTCTTGTGATAGCGTCTTCCCGTGTCTGTTCCAATTGTTTGGTTAAATGGCCCAGGAGATTCGGGCTTCCAATTCACATACGGACATGATATTGGATCTAACTGAATCTTTCTTGGTTTCAGACTGCATCAATCACCTTCATATCTGAGTCAATACTATTGATCTTTCTCATGGCCAAGCTCTTAATGGGTTAAGAGTTGTCAGATTTAAGCTTCTAGATTGACTGGTACTTTTATATAAAAACTTGGGGTCACAAGCTTGATGACTTTTTTGGTTCTGAAACTGGGTTATGTAGGGTGTTTAGGTTGGGTCTGCTAAATAACACGCTGAGACGTAAGTGGCAACCAATTAATGTCCCTCAGAGATATGAAAAAATGATTCAAGGTTCTAGCACTAATTTGATGCATCCTAGATGATATAGGCCTACTTGCAATGCCAGACTTACTAGGGATATTTCTGTATGGAGATAGGTGGGTTGTTACATATTTCGGTTTGATGAAGATTCCATGATGAGATGTGTTTGTATGAAGGTGGCACAAATTCTTCTTTGCTCTGTGATCGAAAGAGAATCACTGTGGGGAAGAAAATAACTTGAAGCTTTTTGCTTTGATTGAAGTTAATAACCTTGAGGTCTTCGAATGATTCCGAGATACAGTGTCAAGAGGGCTCTTGAAAGCAAGGCCAGACCTCTACAATTACTTACTTTCCAAGTATGCATAGGTTAATGAAAACGAATAGTTAGGAACACTGTTACATCAGGGGTTGGGGGGGGGAGGAGGGAAGGGGGAGAGGCCACTTGCTTCTGCTTATTATGATCTTAGTCGATTGTCTTTGTTACATGGGATCCCATTGCTAGTTTCATCCACTCTAAAATCACACTCGCTCTTGAGATTTCCACTTGCTAGAAATGTGACAGTGAAAAATCAATCAACTCCTATTATTTATCCCTTTTGGGAGCATACAGTTTGGCAATTTTGGTGATAGATCTAAGTGAAACCTTAATTTTTTGGTTGTAATAATGGTCCGTACCTCTGTATTTTACCATCTTTATGGTTTCTCGTGTTTTCGAATATCCTGTGCCTTTTCCGTCTTTCTGATTTCATTTGGAAGGCTAAGTCCTGTTTGAAGTCAGGCCTCTGTTTGGTCTTGTATTCATAGGAAGCTCAATACTAAGGACTGCGGGCAAATAAGATGGGTTATAACAGCTTTAAGTCCGGAATCTCCGGATGTTTTGTTCTTTACATGTAGGTGTTTCAACATCTAGTTCATCACTCTAGTATGGCTTGGCATTTTGGGGGTGTCTTTTTGCAGTATTTGATGAATTTTGGGCCAGTCCACACACCATGGAGGGTTTGTTGTTCAAAAATGGAAAGGTTAAGGAAAAGATATGAGAGAACAATGTTATGGTTTTGTGCTTTACTTCGCCATGGGTTGGTTCGCCATCTAAGGTTTCCTTATTTTGAATCTTTTGGCCTACTTTCCTCGAGTAGGTTCAAATGTTCGGACGCTTCCTTGTGGCTGTCACGCCCGGGAGCCTAGGGGGCTAACGTGGTTGTTTAACCAATGACTAGCCCATGAGCAAAGTATACTCTTGCGTCTGAACCTGGGGGGTTGCTCTGAAAAATCTTTTCTTGTACTGGGACTCAATGCTAGGATTTTTGATAGTAAGGCTTTAGCCTGTAATGTGTTATGGGACTGTGGTGTTTTTGGCTTCTCCCTGTCCCAAGGACCAGAATTAGATGGTACACTAAATTGAACTTTAACGTCTCATCAGAACCAACCACCAGGCCCAACACTTCAAGCCGAAGAGTAGAAGAGAGTATCCTCTCTCTCTCTTTGATGCAAGTAAAGCTGGAACAATACATGAACTACAACTCACATCCCAATACACCCCTGGAAAGCAGCACATCCATTCGTGTTTAAGCTCACTAGTCACTTGGTTTCATGCCATCTAATGGAAATTGGAGCCACAACACAAATCTGGTCCATCCCACGTATAAAACATGGAAGGAAGCTTACTGGTATAAATTGCAGGGCTTTATTCTAAATAAATTGACCAAATGGTTTGACGGTTTTGTTAATTCTATGACAAGATATACAGTTTCTCCTCAATATTGTCTCTGACAAGACTTGAATACCTAACCTGCCCTTAGGAAAGAGAAGAGGATACCGCTAGACCAAGTGGTCATTGGTGCTCAGTGAGTTTAAGTGTGCTGATTTTTGAAATTTCTGATATGTTGGAAAAGTGTTGAGGCTGATTTGGAGAAAGGCAAGGCCATTTGTGATCGGTGATTCCCACTTCTTTGCATGCAAGTACACAGCTTTTATGAGGGTAGGACATTCTGTAGCTGCTTCATTGCTATATTATCAAGCATGACACCAGTGCGCTACTAAAAAAACAACAAAAAGCAAAACACAGTTGTTCGGAGGAGGGCAGTATTTAAAGCGTTCAAAGAAACCAGAAATAGAATGGGTCACACACTTACGAACACAATTTTCCATCAATTGGCCTGTGATGCAGAACATATGGGAATTAGAGGTGGGCTTAGGCATGAAGGTCAGTCATTCTATATTTCAACAAAAAGTCATCCAAAGAGGGGGAGAATCTTCAATATGAAAAGGATTACAGCAGTGAAGAATCTTTTTACTAGCATTGCCATTATTATTTTAATTCCAAGGAGCAGTCAGGTCATTGAATTCTCAAAAGAAAGTTTAATTACCACCATGCAAGGTTGGCTTCTTTCGTGCACAAGTATATACTCTCACCCTTTTTCTCAAAAACCAGTCCCACTTTTCTTTTTTCATTTGTCCCAATAAGTTGTCGCCTTTCTAAAACTAAGATGTTAAATAGAGTGAAGTCCAACAAACTACACTTGCCTTAGCCATGCCCTCATGGGATGTGGTAATATTTAAGCATGGACCTTTGTGCTCTGAGGCTCTGGTTGCCAGAAACTTGTCGAGGCCATGACTCCATATATGTGGTTGTGGTCTGCTTTCCACTGATGGCCCACTTTATTCCTTATTCCATGACTTCCTGTGCTGTCCAATTTTCAAAAATACTCTGCACAAAATTGTTTCAATTCCTGGCTTACCAAAGTCTACTTCTTTCAACCTTAAGATTTAGATTTTACCAGTGCACACTGGCTAACTGATAAATCACATGTTTAAGTGTTCCTCAACCTTTAGTCCCAAGCGGGTGTTCAAGTGGAGCTTGTTAAGCAAAGTTTGGACATCGTTCTTACTTGTAAAAAAAAATCGTTCTTACTTGTGATCTAGTTTCTAGTTGGGTTAAAGATTCTGTATGGCTTTAATGCCTTGAAAGTGTAACTGGTATACTTCCTAAGTTCTAGCGTATCAAGGTTACTATTAGCTTGTTTAGTGTTTCAGGAATCTAGACAGGCAGTATATATTTCTTGTTGTTCTCTGATGCACATGGGTAGGCTGTCAATGGGGCTTATTTCAAGCCCGACCTATAATAATATATGTATGTCCAAGCCCAAGCCTGACCTAAATTAGATCGAGCTTTTCTTGTTCAAACTTGGTCCATTATTTAAATCGGGCTGCAAGCCTAGTTCGGGCTTGCCCATAAACCTTTACTGAAATGGAATCATGACATTTAACTGACCGATAAATTGGACTGATTTTATGATATTTGATACGACTAAGCTACGATAATAATTATTATCAAAAGAATGATACAATGATAACAATCAATGCCAAAACTTAAATGACATAACACAAACTATTACATGAGCTAAATTCAAAAGGGAAAAAATATGAATGTGTTTGAGTATTTGAGGAATACAACTACGAAGAGAGAGACAAATGCGTGAATCCCTAGAGTAATTTCATAGGGAGTATAAAAATAACACATAAGAATATTAAAATAATATATATGATGTGTGTGTATATAGATATTTCTTCGGGCTGGGCCTGTATTGGGCTCAGACACATAAAAACGAATCTCAGCTTGAATATTATATGGGCCTAAATATTTTGTTCAAATTCAGGCTATACCATTTTAAACTCATGTCCGACCTAACTAATATGGGCTGAACAAGCAGGCTTGGGCTTAACCGGCCTTATTGACAGCTCTACATTTGGGCTACATTTACATGCTTGTGCCCATATTGAAGTAGTTACTCTACTACCCAATTTCCGATCCATCTAGCTCGTCAGTTCTCTGACCCAAAAACAAATGGCTTAATTTCAAGAAATGATTGCCAACTGTTTTAATATTATTTTCAAATTTGTCTCTTTAATATGAGATTGTGAATTGCTTACCTTGGGTTATCAATCTTTTCGTTTTGTGCCATATCAGATGGATCTTGGGGTGGGCGCATATGTCTTGGCAAATTCATTGGTTTCGCGACAGGCTCGGGGAGTCTCTAAAGTGTGAGCCATTTTATATTTCTCATCTTTGTATTTTAAAGGTTTTTATTATTTTTTTCCTTTTTCTGTGCATTTGATATATAAGCACAAGATGGCTTTCTATGTTTTGCTTTAGCCGTTCCGGGCGAAGAGTCCATCTTTGAAAGTGGAAGTTTTAGTTTTGTGCTTTTGCTACTTTGTAGTTTCTATGCTATTGTGCTAATTTTATAATTTGTTTTTTTGAATATACGAGGAAACTATCCTATTTGAACAAGAAATAATTTTCAGAGAACGAACCAAATATTCATAGTATAATTTTTGAAAGTGGAATCTTTAAGTGAAATCCCAAAAATAGAATACTGGATTCTTTGCGCTGTATGGAGGGAGTATACAAGTGGTACTCTGACTTTAAATTTTGTTTTGGCATTAGTTTTCAACGCACTCCATCACCCCCACCACCTGTTTGCCTTCCTCATATAAAAGAGAGACAACAATAAGTAGATGAACCTTCTGTACAAGGTAGAGGTCAGGTGCAGCTTTTCGCACATCTTTCCTAAACCGGTGGGCAAAGCTAGTCGTGGATATTATGCCAGTCATGCCCCTGTTTTTTTTTTCTTTTTTCTTTTCTGGCCTTTGTTTGGCAAGCTGCTGTAAGTTTTCGATAAGTTACTTAATTATCCTAGAACAGGTGGAATAGCCAAGCAGGTAGTTTTCAACGCACTCTATTACCCCCTTGTTGCACAATAATGTTTTTGAAAGGGGATAAAGGACAACAGTTGCATCACTCTCCTCTAATCATGATCGAGAATTCATGCTGTTTTATCTTCACTCTCTATTTCTCCAGTATTGGTGCACCATAAATTGAGCTGTTTATTGTTCCACTTCGTGAGAAAGGATTAAACCAGCTGCGTTAGGGTTTTGTTTTAATCCATCCTCACAGCCTAATTTTATCTCTGCCAAAAGCAGTCTTGTCCATTAAAGCACTAGCCGTACTAATCCATTGTCCATAGATATAAAGCCCTTTACTGCATTGGTAAAGCTGCACTAGTCAATAGCAGTGCATATACATGAATGATTAAATATTAATCAAATGTTCTGAAATTCAAAATCGGAAAATATGTTAACTGTTCGATAATAAACATGCTTGCAGGCAGAAGAAGAATAGATATTGCACTAGTTCCCACCACTGTGTGACTGTTCCCACATACATTATGCCAATTGTAATTTTATTTTGGACTTCTTATGAACATACATTCTGGTACACAATACACACATAAATTAATATATTCATATAATTATAAATAATCATATATATATATAATGTGGCAATGTGTCAGTATCTGAGTTAGCGCGAGCAAACTTGTCAATGTTGATTCCTGCACTATAAATTCTATGTCAGATGTGATCCTGAGTCAAAGATAGTACAAATTATGTGGTTATGTGAGTGGTATATTCAAGGGTTAATCGCATTTTAGGCCCTAAGGTTTCCGTAAAATTGCTAAACAAGCCCCCAGGTTTCGTTTATTGCTGTTTAGGCTCTAATGTTGTAACGTT
>JAOWAN010045639.1:0-14491 GCA_028566635.1 Lobelia cardinalis | reverse complement strand
TTGTTCCACAGGTCCTGTTGCCGCCGTGACCGCCAACCGCCGTCGCCAAGCTTGCCGGAAAAAGTGTGCATCATCAGGTTATATTCATAATAATTTAGGTAAAAGTCGACCAATTAACGAGGTTACCTTGTACACTTCCAACTTTATTGCCATTTTCTTACTCCACTCAAAGATATAACAAAATAATAAATGACACTTTATTCATATCAAGACAAAAATCCAATTTTTTAAAATCATAATTATTAATGCCGTATTGGTTCACTAATTTACTTTTAAATAATTAAACAACAAATCAGCAAACTTTAATCCTTATATTAAGTTGCCGAATAGATTACAATATTGTTGCGAACAGAGAGGGAGAGAGCGCTCGCAAAGTTTGTTAATTCCCTATTATTATTATTTTTTGACAATAAAGGTGTTAATTTTATTTTACTTAATTGTTTCAAATTACACCAAAAATAAATATATAGGCATAGTGTCTTTCCAATACTTTCAGACATAAAAATAGAAGTCCTATAAAAAATATGAACTACATGATTCGATAAACGTTTTATTAAAAAAAATTGAGGTTTCAGATACCTTGATCAACAACTTTCGACAATCTCTAAGACAACCAAAATATGCTAAAGTTTAGGTTTTTTTGGGGGGGGAGGGGTTAAATAGCCTATGTAAATTTTTAAACAATTTCTCAAAATAATACGTTGAGTAAGCAAGCTTTAATTAGCAAAATGCTTAAGCTACTGCGGAATGAACTCAACTAGTTTTAACTCCTAAAGAATATACTTGCTTATTGAATTAAGCAATATATTCGCTTAGTGAAAGTGTTAAGTAAGATAGTGAAAAAGATAAATCAAAGAAAGAGAAGAGAAGAGAAGTTTAAAATACAAGCAGATGTTTATGAGATATGAGCTGCTGAACTAACTTGGTGCGTCAGCAAGCTTGAACAATAATATTAAGTAAGTAGCAAAAGAAAGTAAAGAACATGATGTAGAGTGGTTCGGAGTGTTAAATAACTCCTACTCCACTACCTAGTTGGTTGGACTAGAATTTGTGAAAGCTATTTCTAGATTAGAAGTCTAAGTTATTACAACAATTTGTTTAGTCCAACATTTTAGACTTAAGCAATCACACCTAATGATCACTAATGGATCGTGTACAATCAACTAGTGCCTAACCTAGGTTTGAGTTTTATAGAGTGATTGAGTTTCCTATCTAGAACAAATTTCCCTCAGTGTAAAACTAGCAATTAACGCCCTTTCAAGGATAATAAATGTTGGAGAGGCACTTGCAAGAATTAATTGTGTAAGTGTTTGAGTGAGGGAGAATGTTTCTAATCTACTACACTCATAAAGACTGAATGATTTATCCGGGAATGAGGATAAGTCTTTAATGCTAAGGTCTCTTTAAGTCTGTGGGCTTCTCTTTTGAATGTTCTTGAGAATCTCCTCTTTTTCTTCTCTGCTCCAAGGCTTCTATTTATAGGCGTCATCAATGTGCCGTTGGAATGTTTTCAACTCCAACATTAAATTTTCAATTTGACTAAATCTTCAAAATATTTGTCATTAATGCTTGCATTTAATGTTGAGTTGATAAGCTTTAAATCTATGGAGTATGTGAACAACCGGCGGTGACCTACACTATTGAGAACGAATCATACTATAAGTAGAATGTTAGTTAGGGTAGGTACGTTCTATCTCATAATTAATTTGCCAAATAAGGAAGTGAAACTGGACAAAACACACTGGGTAAAAATACGAGTAATGAGATAAGAGAAACAGAAATTTTATCTCGGTTAATACTCCAGCGGATTTAGGTTTTATCCTTTGAGTGGCAGCGACCAATTTTAAACTTTGAGTGCTTGAGGATAAGGTGGGTTGCGCAAGCAGTTTGCTTAAGCTGAAGGATTTCAGCAACTGCCTAGTTGCTTAAGCACGAGGTCTTCAGCAGCCACGTCAGCAAGTCCGTTTCAGCAAGTCTTTGCGCAATCCTTCCTTAAGCTTCTATAATCTTCATAAGTTGATTAAAGGATGAGCTTTGATCACTTCTTCATGATTGGTTTGGTTGGCACGATAGGAGCTAGATTTAGCAAGTTGACTAAAAAGAGACTAATTGCATAATACTTACGTGGCATTTGAGCCAATACTTAAGACATCAAAAAGAGGAATCTAAGTGAGCCCAAGGAATGACTTTAAGCAAATCAAATGAGTTTGATTCAACAATCTCCTCCTATTTGCTAAGGTTATTCCTAACTAGCTGACAACGGTCATTACTTAGTTTAAAAAATATGTTTTGAAAGCAATTTGCATTTTATTATTATATCCTAAGTCAAGTCACATGGGTTATCAAAACTTGTGCTTCACAAAATATTTGCAAAATTAAAAAGACACAACAAAAAGGCAGAAGAACATAAGAAATTTCATAATAGTCTGCAAACAGATGTTCAAAATGGTAAGCTAGTATTTCATCAATAGAATAATCAGGGATAATAGTTATGAAATACTAAGTATACTAGCAGGATAGGAAATGTTATAGTACTTTAGCAAGTAAAACAAACAAAAGAAAAATTGTTCAATAAGGGACAAGTGTTTCCACAGATAAGCTACATTAAGCTTATGGACTAGGGTAATCGTTTTCAGTATTTGGAGGAAGATTTGAGAAGGGTTTGTTGGCCAAGACTTGCTCGTGCAACTCTTCATTTTCAGCACGGATCCTTTCTAGATCTTCTCCCAGCAATTCAGCAATTGTCTTTGAGCTAGTGGCTTGGTTTTCCATCCATTCAACATATTTCTGTAGTTGTTTATCATGGACCTTTTCCTTTCTCTCCTCCTGAATGGCCTTACGCTCCTTTTCCATGGCAGCTTGGATAGCCATTTCGGCAGCATTTGTAGCAGCCTCAAGATTTGCCCAATTTTGAGCATCTACAGGAGAAGTAATAGAACCTGCAGCAGCAGACCTCAACATAGCATCCTTTTGAAGACTGAGAGCTGTAGTGAAATACTCTTTCAGGATTTCAAAGCCTATGCTGACAACTTCAAATTTCTCATTAAGCTCTCTATGCATGTTGGCAAGATGACGTGTGTTTTGGGTCAGCTAACATTTCTGTGAGAACCCCTCGCTTCTCGTGCCCTCAGATCGATGCGATCGATCGGGTCCTAAATGACAGCGTCATCAGGCATTTTTATTTGCGAGAAAGCTAAATGCAGGGCTTCTCTTTATTGACCACTCATTTATTGTGAAAATGAGAGTTCCACCTTCGTTATTGTTTTAGGCTTCGAAAGCACAAGCCTTTTGGGTTTAATGAGATTCTTAGGTGCGGGGGCTAAGTTACAAATTGGGAGGAAACAAATCACCCAATTCAGCCTAATTAAAGATCTCTAATGGTGTACTTAACATGCAATAGTCTCTTAGGGTTGGTCAAGGTTGGTGAATGGTTGGTTAATGCTTCAAAGATATGCCATGTTGGTCAAAATGATGGGTGGTCAACTCTACTTCTAGGCCAAGTCAAGGTATGTAAGCATGTAAGCATCACAAGGCATGTTTGCCAAAAGAAGCATGTGATTGGTGGCATGAGCAAAAGGGACATCCCTCAAATGCCTCTCCTAAGCTATTTAATAAGCTATAAGGCAACATTGATGTTCAAGGGATTTTTGTTATTGCTAGGGAAGGTTTTTTGCCAAATCACCATAAAGTCACGATGAATTGACAATTATTCATGAAATAAAATGAGAATGGATTTAGGATGATTCTAATCTCTAGATAGGATATGGCATCTCAAGGCCTCTCTCTCATCCACTCTTCCAAGGGAAGAGGATCTCCCATGGAGATCTTGAGAGGCACATGCCTATTCCTCATCTCTAGATCCCTTTAGGAAACATCATTGAACATGTAGAGATTTGGATCTACAAGAAAATCATATAGAGAAAGGAAAGAACAAGATCTTTAGAGGTTTAAGAGATTATACCCCCCATACTCATTCAAAGCATAAGAACAAGATGGATCTACATTTTAACCATCAAGCACAAAAGAAATCACAAATAGGAATGAACATTGCATTTCATGAGCAATGATTACATATTCATAATAGAGCCTCAAGAGAGACATCAAGACCCATCACATTTCAAGAATAAGTAATAGATCTCAAGAGTATCATTATATGAGTTTACATTCATAAAAGAAAGCACAAGAAAATAGTATCATTAAACTAGAAGAAAGAAATACGTAGATTAGATCTAGGGGACTCACCGGTGAGAATAAGAGGGATGAAGATTTGGATCTCAAGATCCCATGATCTTTCCTTGGGCTCCAATCTTGTGCCAAAAGAGAGAAATTTGGAGGCTCTTAATTGAAGTGTTTAATGTAAAACGTAAAAAAGATTCATCTTGTATGGTTCGAGGGTTTGATTTAGTGGGGCTCTAATTGAGTAAAAATGGTTGATTTCTCTCTGGATTTCTCTCTAACGGCCTTGCTTGGTTTGGGAGGCACTCACATTAACTATGAGAGAAAAGAGAAAGAGGAACCCGACTCTTTATGAGGGAGAATGAGTGAATATTTATAGGAGGAGGGAAAAACTATCGAGAATGGTTTCCAGACGTCCCATAATATCCAAAATGCCCTTGGGAGGGTCCCTTAAAAATACCGAATTGCTCTTGCTTAAGAGGGCTTATAAATCTGTGCAAAGCCTCTGGACCGTTGCGGTCTAGAAAACCTGGTCCCCTCCTTTTGCGATTCTGACACTTTTTGGTTGAATTTTGTGGTCCCCCTTGGCTTTTTTGATGTTTAGGGTGCATTGGTCCCCCCTTAAGCATACTTGGTTGGTGATTTGTCCCCTTGGACCACTTCACTAAGCTTAGCCTCCAAGTTCATGTCTTCTCTAAGCCTACAAAAAGATGTTATATTTTAATAGTCAAAAATGCAACATTTCATTATCATGCCTAAATGTAACACGTGCAATGTGACATTGTGCATATGTGCTATGTGACATATTCTTGTGTTTGTTAATTAATTCATGGTCAATCATGTGAAATTCAACCATGAATTTAGGGTCCAAAAATGGGGGGTTTACAGAGCCCCTCGGCGACGGTTCTTGCGTAGGTTACAAGCGAACATCGTCGTCGATATAAACAGACGACCATTATTAGGCCTCACGCATTTTTAAGAGTTGATGAAAGGGTGCGACGGTCGAATCCTCTCTTACGGAGACTTCCTACGTATTCTCGTTTAAAGTCGAGAAATTAGATCATACATAGTTCGGTGAAATAATTTTCAGAAATGTCGCGGTCGAATCCCCTCTTACGGAGACATCCTACATATTCTCATTTAAAGGCGAGAAATTAGATCACACGTAGTTCGGTGGAATGATTTTTAAGATGTTGCGGTCGAATCTCATCTTACGAAGACTTCCTACGTATTCTCGTTTAAAGACGAGAAATCAGACCACAAGTAGTTCGGTGAAATGTGCAACGTATGGAAGTTTTGAATAAAATATGCAATTTGAAAGGTGCATGTCCAAAGATGATTTAAACTATGCAATTTGAAAAAGTGCATGTCCAAAGATGACTTAAATTATGCAATTTGAAAAGGTGCATGTCCAAAGATGACTAAAATTATGTAATTTGAAAAGGTGTATGTCCAAAGATGATTTTAATTATGCAATTTAAAAAGGTGAATGTTCAAAAGTGATTTTAATTATGCAATTTGAAAAGGTGCATGTTCAAAAATGATTTTAATTATGCAATCTGAAAAGGTACATGTTCAAAAATGATTTTAATTATGCAATTTAAAAAGCCATATGTCCAAAAATAATTTAAATTATATAATTTGAAAAGGTGCATGTACAAAAATGATTTAAATTATGCAATTAAAAAGGCGTGTGTCCAAAAATAATTTAAATTATGAAATTTGAAAAGGTGCATGTCCAAAAATAATTTTAATTATGTAATGTATGCAAGAGATATTAAATTGAACAAACTTTTATGTTCAAAGGATACGCCGCATCATGCCAGGATTGAAGGATCTTGAGTCTTCGTAGCTTTTCGTCCTTTGGAAGTAAGTTCGGGACCCTCGAGGGGCCACTTTAATTTTGAGGGAGAAGTGTGGGGGGTGTGAGTGCAAAACGGGTAATTTGCACCCCCACCCTTCAGGTTTGGACAAATTTCGTTGCCCCCCCCCCCTCAGGTTTGGTCATTATACAGAGCCTACCCTTTTATAAATTTTGTTAATTAATTTATTAATTTAGAATTTTTTATATAAATATAATATTAATAAAAAATACTTTAAAGATATTTATTTAATAAAATTTGTCAAACTTTAATATAGTTGATTATAATTATTTTAAATATTAATATATAATCAAACAAAAAATGAAAGAGTAAAGAAAAACATTTTTTATAATATTAAAGTTGAATAAAAATACACACATATATGTATAATTAAATATGTATCATATTTATTAATTCAATCCCTTTTACAAAAGTAATTTATAATTTTAAAATATTATATTATTTTAAAATTTATTATTTTTAAGTATAAGTGTATTTTTATATACATGTACATGTGCATATTAATATATACATATATACATAATTTCAACTTTAATTATAAGAGAATATTTTTTTTATTTCTCGTTCGTATTTTAAAATCAACAAATTCATTCAAGCTAAATTCGCTCATTTATAATTAGTATTGAGTATATATGAATATATACACATATATTCTATTCATATAAAATAGCAGAGCTAAAAATTAAAAATTTATAAATTATACTATATACTCAAGTTAATCATTCTTCCAAAAATAATTTGTATAATCAAGTTTCTATGTATTAATATTATATCATGATTAATATAAAAAATATATAATAAATATAAATATACACATATACATGCACATAAAAATTTACTTATAGTTAAAAAGTAATAAATATGAAATAAAATAATATTTTTAAATTATAAATTAATTATTTTTATAAAAGAAATTGACTTAATATACAAATAATATATGATACATATTTGATTATATATATATATATGTGTGTGTGTGTGTGTGTGTGTATGTGTGTGTGTGTGTGTTGAACTTTAATATTAGAAGATTTTGTTTTCATTCTTCTTTTATTTTTAGCTTAAATATATATTAAGTTTTAATTTAAATATACTTAGTTTAAAAATAATTGTGATCAACTATATTAAAGTTTGATTTTTGTATGAAATCAACATTTTAAAAATATTTTTTTATATTTTATTTCTATAAAAATTATAAATTAATTGAATTAATCAACAAAATAGATAAAAGGGTAGGCTCTGTATAATGGCCAAACGTGAGGGGGGCAACGAAATTTGGCCAAACCACGGGGATGGGCAGTGCAAATTACCCGTGAAAACCCCACTCCACTTTTATGCATAAAAAAGACGGGCAAGGGAGAGGGTTTTACCACCCCTCCCACTTCTTTTTCTTCCTTGGTCTTTCTTCTTCCTTTTGGCTCAAAACTCCATTAAAGTTGAAACCAAGAAATTTTTTTACTCTCTTCCACCAAATCTTCTTCATCAATGGCGGCTTCAAGCTCAAGTGGGTCTTGTTTCAACAAGACTTTTGGGTTGAGGAGGAATCAAAGAGGGTATGCTCTCAAAGCTCCTTATGATCCTTGCGATCTTCATCCGTACTTTTCCTCGCATGCAATGGAGAAAAGGAACCATGGAGAGGTATATTTACTCCCCTATTACCATATCTTTGCAAGGCTCAAACAATTTCATGCTAACATTTTAGTATTTTGAAATCGGTTTTGTGACCCTAAAATGCAATTTTATGTGCATTTGTGAGTTTGCATGTGCTAGATGATGAAATTGAATGAATTGTTTGTGAATGTGTATTGTATTTTGTGAATGTGAACTTGTGTTCATGAAATGGGTGTAAACAAATGTATATGAATGCTAGAAAAAAGGTTGACTCAAAGCATGCACACCAAGTGTTTGATGAAATGCCTAACTGTGAAAAAGTGTGTGATTTATGTATTTTTGTGCATTGCATGATTGTGTTATGACTTGTGAGTGTTCAAGGGCCTTTTGTTTTGACTCCATGAACTAGAAAATTTGCCCAACAGCAACTTTCATTTTGGTATAGGCCAACTCTCATGAACGTGCACGTTTTAAAAACAACGCCTTAACGATGCTAGTTTTGCTATGCTTTGTGCATAAAATCATGTTTTTTGTGCAAAATGTTATGCTACAAAAATAATTTATAGCTATACTACATGCAAATGCTATATTTTAAGCATACATTTATGCTAGGCATGATCAAATGAATGCATTTTAGCCATTCATGACTTTTAAAAGGATACAAGATCCATTTGTTGACTTGCTCTTTGGCTTTGTTTTTTTTAGGGCTTCAAGGAGCTTCGAATTCGTTGTGGGACAATCTCTTTGAGAGAGATATGGGCTCTCTTTACTTCTAAGGGAAAGGCTATGATCACGGGTTCACTCCTTGGGCGTTTCTTCGAGGAGGCGGGGACGAAAAAGTTCACTCGTCACCATAACATTATGCTTGCTCTTCGAGAGCGATGGTTGGACTCTACCTACACATTCCACTTTTCTTGGGGAGAGATGACCATGATGCCCACTGACTTTTCTTTCATCACGGAAATGCCGAGCAAGGGTGAGCCGTTCATGACCGTGGACCCGCTCTATTTTCGGAAGAAGACCGAGATCAATTCCTTCTTAGGAACGAACTTCAAGCCGACCTTCGACGATATCCGTCTTGATAGTCTTAGAAAGTACTTAATTTCTAATGCCAAGAAGGTGAGCACGACAGCCCAAATCCAGTGCTTGATGAGTGTGTTCCTCCTTTGGGCACTTGGCTTGACTCTCCTTTTCAATTCGAGCACCATGGCTCGGTTCACTTGGCTCCCCTTTGTGGTCGACCTCGAGAAATTGGAAAGTATGATTGGGGTGGCGCCGGCTTAGCGACTTGTCATCGGGGGATGGACCATGTGTGCCATGATGCTACCACTAGCTGGACCGACTTCATCCATGCTTAGGAGGTACTTGTCTTCTTGACCTCTTTTTATTTTATGCCGTTAGTGGCTTCTTTTCTTTGCAAATGTCTTGACAAGAGATTTTCTTGTAGGTGTGGGCATACATGCTTCTATCGCTCAACCGTAAGCCTATCAAGTAGCAACCTTGGACGGTGCCAGTCATGTCCATGTGGGTGGACGAGTAACGGTTGCACAAGAGTGGCTTGCGCCATTAGCTCTTCAGTGATCTCCGCCGACTTATTGATGAGCAGGTGGAGCAACCCATATTTTATCCTTGAGACAGTATCGAGGGTGATTTTGATGGGACCTTGGTGAGGATGCAGTGTCGCGTGTGCCTTAGGGCTCCAATTGCGGATTGCCTCTACCTTAGTGAGCGAGTGTCTCGCCAATGGGGGTCCAAATTTGATGTGCCAATTGTGCCCCTCGATCATCCCCCTATCATGATGAGCAAGAGGGTCTATGATCTCACCCAGCTTATTTCGGGAATGAACTTCGTCAACTACGTTGCCAACTATGAGGCCTACTTGGAAGAGCGGTTGGCATTGCCAGTGGAGCCGGTGAGCGACCGCTTGTTTATGCCGCGCTTCAAGGAGATGACATCCATTGTTGACCGGGAGGGGACCAAGAATGTTGAGGAGCTTGGCGAGCTTGAGATCCTGGCATAATACACGATCCTGAACCATGTTAGATCGGTGTGAGCTTGTCGCTTCTCACCTTTATTTTCATGTCTTGTTCTTCTTTTATTGAACGCCCTTGACGCTCTTGGCTTGTAGGTGCCCGTCGGATCGTACAACAAGATCCACCGTGCTCTCCTAAGCTTGAAGGAGAAGTACCGGGTGGCCATGTACAAGGTGGCTAATTGCAAATGCTCGGACACATCTCAAGTGGTCGGGAGCACGTCGAATGGCGCGCCTTCGAAGCGACCTCATCGGGGTACCTGAGCTTTGTAATAGTGCTAGGAAAATAATCGAATATGTAATATGTATGCAATATTTATGCATGCAACTAACTGTAGCACTTTAGTACTAATGAATGATTATTGTATTAAGCAATTTATTAAAAATGTGCAATTTTCCCTCCCTTTACTTAGTCAATGTCTTGCTAGGGATCCTTTTATGAGGAAATGGATTACTGCTTTGTGACTTATAAATGGTGTAAAATGGTATGGGAGTGATAGGAAATTGTGTGTTGATGTTGAAGGGGTGTAAATGGCCTAATTGGGGGCATTTTTGGGTCAAAAATCGTGTAGTGGGGACCCAAAATGGAGTAGTTTTAGCAAACATTGGAACAACGCTCGCAAAAGGGAGAAGACTCTCTGGACTATTGCGGTCCAGAGGGTCTGCATCCCTTTGGGGCCAATTTGGTGTCTTGTCCTTTAGTCAAGCCTTTTGCCAATCCCTTATAGATTCTGATTCCCAGGGTATTACTGAATATCCAGGACCTTTGAACCACCTCTTTGATGATGGGAAGAGTTCAATCATCCTCCCTTGAAATATTTCCTCATAAAAGGGGCCTTTGGCTTTTTTCCAAGCACACCTCTTTCACTTGTCAAGCTTATTTACTGAATTTTCTCTTCATCTTAAGCCATGTCTAGCTCAAGGCATTCTCTCTCTACCCAAATCTCCCTTGAAGACTATGAGAGCTCTCTTGCTCTATGGGTTAGGAGCATGACGAAAGGTGAAAAGGGACATTTTCATGCCTCTTGCGGCTTCAAATGCATGTTTGGGTGGCACTCTCTAACCATCAATTGGGGAATGATGAGGTAGCCTCAAGGTTTTGGTGCAAGAAGCTTCAGCTCTTCAACTTCTCCTATAGTGAGATGTGTACAACCCATGAAGAGTTTTGCGCAATGGTGGTCATGCCCGAAGGTGGTAAGATAGCTTATCCCGACTTCTTACGGTCTCCTCTTATCACCCTCCACCAAATTCTTGCGCTTGAGATTGGTCTCATCAAGAAGCTAGTCCATAATGAGTTCTTGGACATCACTCTTCTTCCGACCATGTTTTCCAAGGCACGTCCACCTGATGCTCGCTATTTTGGAGAAGCGCGAGTTTTCCTTGGCCCTTTGTCTTTTTGCCAAGCACTTCTTTGTTGGTAGAGGCGGGTTCATTGATACCCGAATGATTGACGTTGTTTCCAAAACTATGTGCGGAAGGCCAACTTGATTCCTATTATCCTTGGGGAAACCTTGCATGGGCTTGATCAATTTATCTCGGATGAGAGGTATGGTTTTCATAGGGGAAGCTATCCCCTTCTCCATATGCGGCTTCAAGATTATTTCCATGGCGTGAGGCCCTTTGAAGGGGACATTTACATCCCAAGTGCTTATGGTTTGTGAGTAACTTTCTTCGAAAAGAGTGAGGAGGAGTGGCTAAGGTACTTCGTCGATTGCCAAACTAAAGACATGTGTGGATGCCTCCTCATTAGCGCTTGAAGCGGTTCATCATGTACTCCACTTCCAAGTCTTATGTGCTCCTCCCAGGTCTTTGCCACTAATCTTTTATTTCGACGGCCGGATCACAAGGCAATTTGGTAAAGCTCAAAGGGGTTCCCCTTTCGGATTTCCCTCTTTCGACCACGGAGGTCATGGACGCGGCTCTCGCAATGAACATCAATGGCTATTGGAATTGTCACTTTGAGAATAGGGCTATTGCGGCGGGAAACCCTACCGAATCCATCTTCTTAGAAAATGAGTATTTAGGATGGTTGATCCCAAGGGTTGAAGTGGAGTATGTTGAGATTGTGGTGGCTTTGGCGCCCCTCTTGAAAGGTTCCATCACAAATGGAGTGGATAATCGCTTGAGAGACGTAAATGGACTTCCTTATGTGCCGAGCCACTATCTTTCTTTGGAGAGATCATATCCCGCCCCCATAGACGCATACTTTGTGAGAGAGTTTAGGCGTGGTAGACGCACTCTAAGGTCTGAATGTGCTAGCTCAAGCACCAATCGAGACATAGGTGGATAAATGAAGACTTCTTTTATTTTGGGAGATGAAGTATGTTCTCCCTCATAGGATGAAAGAAAGCATATGATTAGAGTGATTTCCTCAAGATTTCCATTAGGAGTTTAATGTTTAGGAGTTTGATGAGTCTTTGTTGTAATAAACCCCTTAGTGTCTAGGGATGAATCTTGGGTTTGCCCCAATGTAGTCTTTCACTTCCATGTAGCCCATTGGGCCTCTGTAGCTTCTACTACTAACAATGAAATTGCGCTATGTCTTTGAGGAAATGGAATTCCTTTTGTTTTTCTTTTGACTTTCTCTCCTCCTTTTTTTGATGTTCTCCTTGCAATCTTACTGAATAAAGAACGATGAATAATTGACACAAGAGAGTAGACACTTGAGAAGATGCCCCAAGCATTGGACACATTTCACAAAACCCTTAACGAAGGTAATGTGATCATCTTTGAGCTTTACACTATTGCTACATATCCCCAATCAACTCGAATGGACTCTAGTCGTGATTTTTATATTTTGGTGTTTTTGAGTGTATGATTTGAGTTATCACTCTTGATTTACTCAATGTCTCAACGAGTCGGCGAGAGAGTTGTCCATTGGCATGTAGGAACTTTGGCCTCTCCATCTTGTCGTTTTCATGTGTTTTGTTGTTTAGACCGGACCCAAAGAGTTGCCTACGTTACTCCCTTATGTTAAGAGCTCGGGTGCTCAGGTCATCGTAGTTCACACCATCTTCGGCTACCACGACTCGGATCATTGTTTCGAGAGAAGCGGATTTTGATGATCATCCAAGAGGACATTTTCTTTTCTTTTCGCACACCCAATGTGTTGCTAGGTCTGTCCTTAGAGTTTTCAACCTAGCGGGATTCTTTTTCGTGCTTTTTCTCTAACTTTTGCCTAGGTCGCCCATTGTGGTTCTTAACCTAGCAAGCTTTCTTTTGTTGCTCTTATTTTTGCCTAGGTTGCCCATTGTGGGTCTCAACCTAATGAGCTTTTCTCTCTAAGTCCCCTTCTTTTGTGTCGAAGGTCGTCGTGGTAGGTATCTTCGCCTTTTGCTTTTGACTTCCACTTTTGATATTAGTCTTGTTTCTTTCTTTGCTAATTGATCGTCATTTTTTAGGCCTAATCCCTTAGTTTTTCCATGGATAACTCTCTCTCGACTTGTGAGACAAGGTCCTTATTGAGATGATTGCTTGTATGCTTTTAAGTTTCTTTTTATTTTTTTAGAGTCCATTTGTCTTCGAAGTGAATCTTAGTTAATAATGAATTTATCATGTTATAATCTTGAGTTAATTCATCACTAAGAAGATTAGAAAATAAAGGGATAATAAGCAATATAGTATATTCTCATTACTTAAAGAAGAAAAGCTACATCTTAAGTGCAGACATAGTAGAGACCTTTGTGTTGGTAGAGGACTTAGAAACATAGAGACTGAAAGACTCGACAAGACATCTCTAGGTAGATGACCCAAAAACTTTAATTGAAAGGAAAGACTCTAAGGGGGTAGATTGCATAAGAGGTCCATCCTAGGGACTTGATTAGTCCCTAGTGCTACTACCACGGTTAACTCTCTTCTTCGGGGGAAGTGATGAACATTTCAAACTCAAAAAGGTACGGGGAGTACATTCCTCTTCATCCTCCTTTTTGGAAGGGAGATCCTCATTGGAGGGAGGTTTCTCAATCACCCCTTCTTCAAAAAGGTCTTGTATCTTGTGGATTAAAGTTCGGCACTGACTGGTGTGGTGTTTGATAGCACTCAAATATACATATGTGATGATGCATGGTTTTTCCTGTGATCTGGGTGAGCTCTGTGATGGCTGAAGGTTGTTGAACTGGGCAGCAACAGGACCTACAAAACAACACTGTTACTCTGAGGTAGGGGGTGGCCCTACCAAACAAGCTCCGACGTGAGACTGAGAACTCAAGTTCACTAAGAAGCAAGAGAATTCACGGGAGAGTTTGGGGGCTAAAAAGTGTTTATGAGAGCGTACCTTTGCCTACAGGTGTAGGGCCTTATTTATAGATGTTGGGGATGATGAATCCTTAGAAGAATAGGAGTTCTGGCCACCTCTGCTCCCTCAGAGTTCTAGGGTAGCCAGAATCCTAATCCAAGCCTCTTTAGGCAAGTAAATATGATGAGAGGATCCTTAATCGAGAGAAGCGATTAAGAACTCTTTCAACAACGGTAAATTATGTGGGCGAATAATCAACTCAACAATCGTAATTGATTGAAGAACTGAAAAGATAATTAAATGAATGCTTTACCCTTAAGATGCAATTATCCTAAGAACTCAATAGGGGAAAATAAATTGAACAAGAAATAATTCAAGAACAACTTAAATTCAAAGGGAACAGATTTTTCCAAGAAAAATCGAAAAAAAACAAAGCAAACTTGTGCTTGAATTAATGAGCCAAAAAAACTGAATTTTAAGATTACAATGAAGCCTTTATATAGGCTGAAATAAAGTCCTAAACAAACTAGGAAAAGAAATCTAAATAAAGTAGAAATC
>JAOWAN010045620.1:0-14492 GCA_028566635.1 Lobelia cardinalis | reverse complement strand
TTGTGTTTTTGGTCGGTGTGAATACTTGTGTCTTCAGCAAAAGATCCGGGATGGAGTTATTGTTCTATTGTTGACCCTACCGGCAAAGACAAGAACAATTCAATGTTCAGACGTAATTTCGCGATTGGTTGCATGTTTTGAACATCTCTTTTCTATTTATGAATTATGATTAACAGTGTAGTTTTAACTCATTACTTGAATTCAATATATTGTTTATGTTGATGTTATATATGACTATAATTTTAGTTTTTTTTTAGCATTTTTTGTGCGCCTTGTCGCTCGGGCGCGCGCCCGCCTCACACCTTGCGCCTAGGCTCCGGGCACACCTTTTGCGCCTTGAGCCTTTAAAAACTATGAGATAGACAGATGTAAATATTGGCATATAGAAGATTAATCCGTGAGCCGACAATAAAAAAGAATCTAGCAGTAAAGTTGATCATAATATGTAAAATATGGTGCGGAAGTTGCTAAACATAGCATATATAAAAGCACGGATCCCCTTAAACGTTTGGATTTTTCTATTCCAGTAACACCCTCTAACTAATATCTCATTGATCAGTTTTAAATTCTCTTCAGATTTCTAATGAGATTTCAACTTTCTTCATGTTTAAATAGGTAGATATCTCCCAAGTTTTGAAATTTCTACATGTTCTCTTTAATTTTAAGAATGTTGCTTATGTATGGACTTTTTGATGTCCAAATTTTCCGTGACCCCTATTTCTATTTTTCTCCAATTCATCCTACACTATTTAGAGAATTAATAAAGTGTTTTTATCATTTTAGACCCCAAAGTTTTCGGAGGGGTTCAATATGGACGTCAATGTACCAAAATAATCAATTTAGGCCGTGACGTTCCAATTTTGTTTCAATCAAGGGTTTTTTGGACGGTTTCATTAGAAACTTAATGAACTCACGTGCAAAACACGTGAGTTTTCAAGGATTTTTCTGTAATTTTTCTCCCACGTAAAGTTTAGGGTCTAAATTGATTTTCTTTTAATAAAACTTATTTTTTTAATTTAATACTTTAGTTTTATTTTTATAAAAAACTAATATTATATTAGATTTTTTCAAATAAATTAAATTTCAATTTCAAATCATTAATTGTAATTAAAAATTAAAATCATAAACTAAAATTACATATGAAAATAATATATATTAAATTAAAATTAATACCTTAACTAAAATAGATAATAACATGTTAATTAAATAGCTAATTATTCATTAATAAAAAAGCTAATAATATATTTTTATACTTTAATTAAAAACTCCTAACTATATTTTATTTCCTTAATCAAAACAAGAATTAATTACATGTTATTACATGAATTCATACTTTGATTACACTACCTTAATTAATTTTCATCTTAATTAACTTAATTTTTAACTTAGTTAAATTCATCCTCTTTTCTTCATCCATTCAACCCACCACCGCCGATAATCTTGTCGGAGCAACCCATGGTCGACCACCAACAAACATTCATCCCCTCTCTTCTTCACCCATTCACCGCCCCCTTCCAATTGTCACCACCACCTCCACCCACCGCCGATAATCTCGAACAGATCTCACCTTTAAGTTGGGGGCGAGCTTCAAAATCGATCCCCTAATGAAGCTAGAAAGTAAGCTCCGACATCCCCTTTCTCTCTCTTTCAATGCCATAACCAACCGCCACCTTTCTCCCTCTCTTACAATCGCAACAAAACCCACCACAAAAACGGAATCGTCCATCCCCTTCAACCCCAACACCCCTGCCGCCCTCATCCTCATTCCACCGTTGATTCCGGCACCCCCTCACCAAAACCCACTTTTTTCCCAAGCGGTCGCTTTAACTCCAGAGATGGATTTGAACAATAACCCAAGTAATAAGTGAAAAGGAAAAAACTCATAACAGATCTGGAAACGAAGATGGTGGAGATGAACCGATGATGAAGACGCCGAAAACTAGAAAATCCAACAAGAGAGAGATCTGGGTTGAAGAAAAGAGGAAGCGAATCGGAGGGAGAGGGGAGAGATTACCAACAACGAGAAGGAGAGAGGCTTTCAGGGGCGCAAAAGAAGGAATAGAGAGGAGCGACGAAGTAGGACTCTAGTGTTTATGAAGGGTAGTGATAAAGGGAGATTTAATTGCAACTACCAATTAGAACATACACATTTAGACCAATAGGAACATACAAACGCACAAACATTGGTTTTTTTTTCTTTTTTGTTTATTTAAAAGAAAATTTCAATTTAAACCCTGAAGTTTACTTATGGGCAAATGACAGAAATGTCCTTCAAAAACTCGCATGTTTTGCACGTGAGTTCAATTTCATTAAATTTCTAACGAAATCGTCCAAAAAACTCTCAACTGAAACAAAATTGGAACGTCAGGGCCTAAATTGATCATTTTGGTACATTGCCGTCTGTTTTGAACCCCCACGAAAATTTTGGGACCTAAAATGATAAAAATCCATTAATAAATGACCCTTGTCACCTTGTGTGAATGAAACCGTAAGAATTTAGAGAACTTTTTCAGTTCTTCGCCTCCTTTTGACAGGTAATCTCTTAAATAATACTGCACATTCTTTAATATCAAAAACTTCTATCACCAATTTTTAACTTTCGTCTATTTTTAATTTTTAAAATAAATAAATTGAGTCGGACGTTAATCATGGACTTTATATAGAATATATAAATAAAGGTTATACTCCCTCCGTCTCCAAAAAATCCTTCCATTTTAATTTTTTTCATCAATTTAATTTGACAAAAAATTATAATGTTTTAGATATTAAAACTTCAGTTACTGAAACATTATTAGATAAAAATTAATAATAAATTTTATAATTTCATAACATTGGTCAAGATTGAATTCAACTGACCAAACAAGGTCAAAAATGAGAAAAAATATTTTGAAAATTGTTAGTACACGGAATGAGAAAAATTACTATGGCTAACAAAAGGCCCCTAATTAAAATAAAACTGTTAAAATATATATATAGGGACTTATTCCGATACAAATCATTTTTTTTCGTACAAACCGTGAGAACCAGTTGTATCTTAGTACATTTTTGTGGTATATTAGTTATATGTCTCTAAAACAAACATCCAACAAATGAAAATTTTTAAGAAATCAAGTAAGATACAACAAATATACTAAGATACGACAAGTTCGTAAAATACAACAAAATAACTAAGATACGACAAATTAACGAAGATACAACAAAAATGTACTGAGATAGAACAAGTCCGCACGTACGATATTTGTGGTTTGTACCCGGTCACTTTCCTATATATATAGGGACCGTTTTCTCTAAGAACCCATATAAACCTAAGAACCTCTACCGACCATTAAATCTAAATCTTGTGATTTCAGATCTAGATCCAAAACCAATTGCATGTCACCGTATTCAATCCCATTATGAACCATTTTAACGAAATTTCCCGACCCGCCTTCACCGACATAAGTAACGCACGTCTCCTCTTCGCCACCGGAGATGCCCACCCGAGGTACAGTAAACCTTTTGATTCGGCCTCAACAATAGGGCGCTCGGTGTTCTCAGACCACTCGTTGCCGCCGTCGATGATGGTTTTGTCGGGCTCCATGTGTTCCAACGATGGTCTAGTCAACAGGGCGCCGACTTTGACCAAGATGATGATGGATCGAGGCTTCTGGATGGAGAGGACGAAGTCGCGAGGGGTGTAGTAGTCGGATAAGGGGAGGTGGCCCTCGCGGTGTGCCCGATCTAGGGTTTCATCGACTTTGGAGGTGGGAGAAAGACGAAGGATGGCCATGTTTTTTATGATCCAACAAATGAAAACTCCGATCAATCAAATGATAACACTGATCCTTCAAACGATAAGATTGATCCATCAAATTAAAAAATGTAGCTGTAACGGGAAAAACAAAACATTGTTCCATCAAATTTAACATCGACCCATCAATTTTTAAAACTGATCCATCAAATTTTACACCGATCCATTAAAAATTTATCGAGAAATGACAACAATGTTTCTGAACCAAAATTTTGTTAAATTTTCGGTGCATTTATGTTGAATCTAAGTAATTTTCGTGTTGAATCTTACATTTTTATTGAATCTCAATGTAGTTTTTATTAAAACTAAGGAATATTTTGCGTTGAGGCTTTAGTGATCTGCTGTTGAATTGCGTATTTTTGTTGAATCTTAATGCTTTTTATGTTGAAATTTACGTTTTTATTGAATCTCAATGCACTTTTTATTGAATCTAAGAGATTTTTTGCGTTAAATCTCTAGTGCTCTGATGTTGAATCGCATATTTCTGATGAATCTTCGTGTTCTTTGTGTTGAATCTTACGTTATTATTGAATTTCAATGAACTTTTTATTGAATCTAAGAGATTTTTGGTGTTAAATCTTTAGTGCACCAAAAGTCAAAATTCAGTAGGCTGCAACTTTATTTGCTCTCTTACAACCGTCCCTTGGTGGAAAAGAATAGCTCTAATTCCTTTCCTGAAGTTGACGCTATATCATTTTCCAAACATCATAAACTATCCAACCTATTGGCTGAGATCTTTAAGCATCAGAAATCACAAGGAAGAGAACCTTGAGGAATCACTGGATCGTACTACTGAATAGAAACTAAGCCAATAGGCCACCTTGAGGGTATCGGTAATTCAAATCAGCATTATTCTTAATGGAGATCTAACAAAGTTGTCAAGAGCTTGGGGTTTCGCCACTTGGTTCTCCTCATCAGTGCAATATCCAGGTGATGGATGATGAACCAGATCTACGAGTACTTCGTAGCACATATGGAGAGCCTAAACATGAGATTTAGCCACCGCAACCATCGGCCTCTAATATTTTATTTCTCCAATTAGTTTCAACAAGGAAACTAGCACAAACCACTACAAATTGAGAATGAAATTGTAGAAAATAAAGAAAAAGGCCTCAGCATAAGATGAACCAAAAAAGCAAATCGAGTGGTATGAGGTTGGGTCGAATTGGATGATTTGAGATTTAGGAGGGGAATGGATTTTGAGATAAGTTTCTTTCGGAGATGGTGATGCCATCGGATAAGGTCATCTCATTCTGCATTTTCTGAAATCACGCTTCATGCCTAGACTGTGGTAGACGAAGAACCGTGAGCTTTTGAAGGAAGGGAGTGTAATTAGTTCCTAGTGTTCCTAGTGGAGCCACGCCACACCCTATATATGTATATATATTTGTGATATACATTAAAGGAACTAGAAATCATGAAGTCTATCTCTCCAAATGAGTATCACTACCATTTGTTCATGCATTGCTCAACGGCTCGGAGTCTTTCAAGTAAACCGTTTGAGATACAGGGCGAGCTCCAAGGATTGCATGATTAAATATTTGGGTTTCAGTCGATCGAGGGATGCTTCATTGTTGTGGGGTTGTGTTCGGCCTGTTATGAAAATTTTGGATCGGGAGAAACTCTCGAATTTTCAGAAATAGAGAGTTAACGCTTACGTTGTTGTGGGAGAAGATCACTAGGCAGTCTTCTCTTTGGGCTAGGAGGTTTGGTGTTTTCTCGGGCTTGATTTTGGGTGATTTGGCTAAAGATTGAAAAGTTGTTATTTTGTAATTTGGGTGTATTTGTTGTTTTTACTTTCGGTGGATTTCTTGTCCTCTAATTTTGTATCTTCTTCTTTTATCAAAAAAAATGTGGGTAAGTGTTTAGTTATAACAACGCACAGAATATTAAAAAAAATTTACGAAATTGAGAACTATCACATTTTTCAAACTTTTTTTAAATTTAGAATGTCATTTTGATGTTAATTGTAAATTTAAATTTACTAAACATTATTATGAATGAAATGTTGTAGTTGCATTTTCTCAAACCAAATAATTCGGTATCTAGGATCAATCATTAATGAAGATGGAGAGGATGTTAATCATAGAACAAAAACGGTTGGACGAAATGGAAGAGTACATCTAGAGCATTATGTGATCGGCGTATACTAGTAAAGCTAAACGAAAATTTTTATAGGAAAACCGTTAGAGTTGCGCTATTGTATGTAACCGAGTGCCGGGCTAATAAGAAGGAACATGCTGACAAGATCAGCATAGAAAAAATGTGAATGCTTCGATGACTGTGCAATAAAACTGGAAAATATAAGATTCATAATGCACAAATACGAGAAACGTTAAAAAATAGCTCCTATAGTAGAGAAAATGAGAGATAACCGACTAACATGGTTTGGTCATGTACACCGTAGGTCCGTTAGTCCTCCTATTAGAAATTGTCATGATATTACTCTTAATCAAGCTAGGTGTAGGATAGGTCAAAGTTAACATGGATATTGGTAATACGGAAAGACATGAAATACTATGATATGTTGGTGACTTGGCATTGGATCGTGTGGAATGGCGGAAAAGAATTCATGTAGTGGAGCCCAAGTGATTGGGATTAAGGCTTTGTTATTGTTATTGTTATTGTTGTTATTGTTCTTCATTGTCATTGTTGCAGTTGCATTTGGTAGTCTAGTAAATGATTGCTTGTATTTAAACTAACTCAAACAAAATTTTCAAATCTACTCTTTCTAATGCAATTTTAAATAGATAAATACGATATCAAAACAACACGTGGAAGGCATGTGTCTCTAACTAGTGAAGTCCAAATCATGCACACTTGGTTTTACTAGCAACTATATAAGAATATACTTTTGCGCATAAAAGTGAGTTCATCAACCAAAAAATCAAAGGGAAAAAACAATAAACAAGATATTTGGATTAAAGAGTGTCTCAAATACACTAACCTCCCTGTGTCTGGCATTCTCTGCATCTTCTGCATCAGTTTGCTCTTTGGCTAGTTTCATGATGTCATCAAGAAATCTTTGCTCAATACCTTCAAAAGACTGTGACGAGCGAGTATCCTCGTATGCAATGTCCATATCTTCCTCTCGGTGCTGAGATCTAACATCGTTCCCCTGTTTCTCTAAAGCCATTCTTGGATCAGACCTTTGGCCTTGGAAGTAGGATCTGGGTCCATCAGTTCCTTGACCTATAAGACATGACATACCTCGGTTAGTCTAACTTTTATTCATTTAGCTATTTACTTTTTCAAGAGAACATAGGACCGCTACAGTTACAATAAGAAACTGCCCTTTGAAAACTAAGCAGTTCTGCAATGGTCCACTTCATTGACATTTTATATCAAGGAAAAATTTCAGCTGTACTGCAAGGAAAATGAATAATTTCGTTGGCTGGAAGATTTTAAACTGCCTTTCACTTACCTGGATGCCCGTCGATGGCAACAGTATGACAGTCTCTTTGTTTTCTCCATTTTCATTTCCGTGATAGGAAAGCCAATACAATATCATTCCCGTGGAAAAAAACAAACAGACTTAAATATACGAACTAAAAAGTTTGCACTATGAATGAAACTTAAATCAAGAATGCAGGCAGACATTAGTTTTTGTGGTAGTAGAACATCGGGATAGGACCGGATAACGAAAGAATTTGACTAGCCTTCATTGAAAGTATGTGATGATCCGTCCCTTTCCCATCTCCACTGTGCCTCAGCTTTTGAAGTTCCATATGACAGTTCATTCTCAGCATTCAGGTGATCTGATCGTCCTTGATATGTACCAGACTTTTGTTCCACTCTCTGACCAGACATACGTTGCATTTGGGCTGCAACATATGCATTGCCACCCGAATCACCATAGTGCCCAGCCTGTCTCATATCCAACACCAAGCTGAATCAAAAAGAGCGCACACCTGGCAAACATTGCAGCCAATATGAAGAATAACAACAGAAAGAACAAAGGGATTCTGCAACAAAAACTGGCTTCAATAGTTGTTTCCGTAGGAAAAACTGGAGTGTACAAATACTGTGTCATAACTGAGGTACAGTAGGTTTCGAAGTTCCGACGTTTAATGTCAGAAAAATGGAAAACAACAAATGCAAAAAAAAATGATAAAAGAAGAATTTCATTGAATAGAGCAAGAGGATACAAAGAAAGCGGACAAGAAGTCCACCAAAAAAAAACACACATACACAAATTACTGTGTGGCAGCTCTCCGATCTCTAGACAAATCTCCCAACGACAAACCCCAGAAAGCGCCAAAAGTTCGAGCCCAAAGAGAAGCCTGCAATGTGATCTTCTCCAACAAAAACGTAAGCGATGTTTCTCGATTTATGAAGATCCAAAAATTTCTCTTAACCCAATATTCCAAAACAGGCTAAAAAAGGAACATCTCCACAACAAAGACGCATTCCTCGAGCGACCAAAACATAAATGAGTAATCATGCAAAAATCCTCCAAAGAGCGAGGCATGAACAACGAATGCAAAATTTGGATTCTTGATATATGCATAAGATGACAACACGCATGTATATAACGAATTTCATACTAACACTATGATGGACATAACTGGTATAAGGCTATAAGCTCATGCCTCCCTCAAATTTGCATTACTTAATAGGTTTCTTATTAACTTAGAACCTGTTCAATGTAGGCAATGCATACTAAGATCAATAAATTTTGAAAAACATGCCTAACTCTTCGGATAATCAAATTATATAAGAACTTGAGGTTTTCTTTTATTTATTGAAAGGTTGGAGGGGGCGACTGGACCTTAGCCCACCCTTGCAGTTTTATTTTTGAAATAATATCGTAAACGGCTACAAAGTAGTTGAAATAATGCCTAGGCTTGACCACTCGACCTCTCCCTAAGGAGAAGTTGGGCAGTACTAGTGGAGCTACAGCTCCTTAGTATATAAAAGCTTGAGTGCTGTTGTTGGGGTATAACATTGATATTTGTCAGTACTTGATTTGAACCCTGATATCAAATCAAACAAAAGAAAAATTACTGCTTTATGCACTTATGCATTAATACAAAAGAAACAATTTCTCAATTTACGCACTCATGAAGTTTTACATAAGAAAATACAAATATCAAACTTGGTTTAAGTAAGTCCCCATATCCAAACACCGTGGTTACGCCATCTAACTGTATCAAGTGAGCTATTTCATAGATAACTTTGCATTGACTATGTCTGAGGTTCACAACTCAACTGATACATTGATTGCAGCAACAAATTCAAACCCAGATTAATAAAACAAAAGAAAAAGAAAACCCCTAAACCCTTCTATATCCATTAGAAGGGGATTTCCAAAAGAAAGAAAAAAGGTGTTTTTGTACTAATGGCATTAATCTATGGAGAACCACGAAATCGACATTAATACACATAATTGCACAAAAAACAATCACCAAAAGTATAATAATCTCACAAGAACACTGAAAAAAACTACACAACCTCATATAGTTTCAATTTCTAAAATCAAGAAGCAGTTTAGGGAACGCCACGGAAATGAAATCCTAATGACCCAATAAAAATCAAAATTTTAAATTCCAAGATATTTCTGCTGAATTATAATTGAATAAAAACTAAGAAGTGGAGAATGGAAATGAAATTTTAAATGATCATTTGACTAACTACCTGATTTAATTGTCCACTGGACAGTGAGGGCGCATACACCCTTGAAGAGTATCCTATCTGAATAGAAGCGTTCGGTCGCCAGAGGAATGATTTCAACTTTGCAAGGAGATGGGTCGATAAAAGTCGGGAATACTACATCAACCTCCCCTACTTTCTTTTTTGGATTAACTTTCACCCAGACATGCTGGCCAATTAACAAAAATGCCCATCAACAAAAATGCCAATTACAAACAAAATTTTCCATTCTTACCCAATTTAGTAATAGGAATACCCGTGGTCATGGGCACGTGTGCATTTTTTTTAATTAAGTATATTATTTAAATTATTATGAAAATATAAAAAAGTTGCATAAAATATATAAAAAATTTTAAAAATATTACAAAATTAATAAAATATTTAAAATAGACAAAATGATGTGATAAATAAACCGCTCTCTTTTATATTTTACCGTAGCAATGAATCAGTTCGTTTTTAAATAAATTGTGATATTTCCATTTTCAGTATAAATGATATGAGGTTAATTAGCTGTATAATGTTGTTCTTTGTGGTAATAAAGGATTTTTATTATATAATCTAGTCGCAAATTCTAATTGTATATTCTTCAAGATTTTGATCATTATATTTGTGAATCCCTCCATTTGTCTATTAAAACAATTATATCCCTTTACGTATATTTAAATATGAGACAGATGCTATAGATAAGTTATGTATAAACGAGTTACTGTAGCGGAAGAATTTGTATAGTTTAATAAAAAAATGTCTTGATTGATTTGGAGGTGCACCAAAATTGAACATACTAGAAATCGAAGTTGAAGAGAATGTGATAAAATAAAGTACTGTTCAACGGCTAACAAATATGTAAGTGTAGATTAGACCGCTAAGTCAAGTGCACAAGAATAGCTAACTAAGAAAACAGAGTACGAGAGAAAGATATTAAACACAATAATTTTTTTAGTGGTTCTCAATAAACACCGCTACATCCATTCCCTGTTATTCTTTACCTAAACACGTAGAGCATTTATTAATCGGTCAAACTTGTGAAAATTCTTACAACTCAGCACACCCGCTCAGTTTACACTTGGGAAATTCTAGCAATCCACGACTCACGCGTAGACACCTTCTATCGTAGCCTGACCCTAGCAATTTCGAAGCTCAACAGCTCAATTCACCTACATAAGATACCACACTTGTGTTGCTCAAGATACCACTGTAGACGCCCCATTTTTTGACCCATAATTCATGGTTGAATTTCACATAGTTAATCGTGAGTTAATGAGCAAACACAAGACTATGTCACATAACACATAGCACCATATCACGTTTACATATATATTACATTTGGGCATAATTTGAAATGTTGCATTTTACACTAATTAAATATAACATATGTTTTGTAGGCCAAATGATCAAAACTTCGGCACTAAGACATCCAAAGTGGTCCATGATCAAGTCACCATCCAAGAGGACCACCAAGAGACATAAAAGATACTCGTGGGACCAAAAAGCAACATGGGGACCACAAATTCGGACACAAAATTGCCAAAATTGCAAAAAAAAGAGGACCAGGGCCTCTGGACCGCAATGGTCCACTATGTAGCGCAACAGTCCAGAGACTCCGGAGTATTTTGGCCAGCCTCTTTAGTAAGGGCAATAAGGTTTTTTTAGAGAACCCTCCCAATGGCATTTTGGTCTTTCTAGGACGTCTCGAAATCACTCCCTAGAGTTCTAACCCTTGACCTATAAGTACTCACTTCCTTACCTCATTAAAGAGGTTCCAAGAGTTTCCCTAAATCCATCTTTACAATAAAGAGTTAATGTGAGTGCCTCTTTATAGCTTAGAGAGAGATAATCCATTAGAGAGCAAAAACCCATTAGACACTCTTAATTCCTTCTTCTCTTCATCTCTTTCTTCCCAAATCTTCATCCCAAGAAGAAATTCTCTCAACAAAATCCCTTCATCACTACACACAAAGCCTTGATTAAAAACCATCATTTCCCTCGAGAGCTTGCAAATCAAAGAAGAACGATTGAATCTTGAAGCTCTAATCATCATCTCTCTTCCTTCCTCCTAAAGAAAGGTCCCCCTTGGGAGTAGGTAAATTCCTTATATCAAAATTTTATGTAATTTTTTCCTTTGTTTCATGATAGATCTAGATGTAAAAATGTAGATCTCTTCTTATCTTGCAATATTTTCTTATAAATCTAGGCTTATATGAAAGTCTTTGTATGAGATCTATTATTTTCTTGCCATGAGATGCGTCTTGATGCCTCACTAGAGGATCTATTAGAAATATTGTAATCTTTCACTCATGAATGAAAATACATGCTTCTATTTGAGATTTTCTCTTACTATGTGTGATTAAAATGTAGATACATGCTTAAATATGCTTTGGAAGTATAGTCCCCTTGTCATTTTTTTCCTTTACTCTTTCATATGGTTCTATTTGAATCAATGATTTTCTTCACTTTCTTGGAATAGATTCCAAAGTGATCTTGAAATAAGGGTGTCAAGTGTGTTTATGAGGGCTTACTTGGGCTCATCTCTTTGAGATATTATTATAAAGAATACATGGACACCTAATCTTGAGATTAGAATCTCACACTTATTCCCTTTTCCCTCATTATCCCTCTTGATTTCATGAGGCTATAGTCTATGTTAGATAATCATGCACTAGTAGCTACTCACTTTGCAAACATTAAAAATCCCATGAACATTAATATCATCTCCTAGCTAACTAAATAGCTAAGTGGAGGTATTTGGAGGATGACATGTAGGGATTACTATCCTACCCCCCCCCTCCCCATGTCCATGACCTTAGGACCATCATGCCCTCACCCTTTTGTATGCAAATGACTATTTCACCTATGCCATGAATCACATACTTCTTCTTGCAAACATGACTTGTGATGCTTACATGCCTACATGCTTTGACTTGGCCTAGGAGTTGAGTTGACCACCAACTTTTTTGACCATCATGGCACATACTTGAAGCATTGACCAACCATCAACCAACCTTGATTAAACCCTAAGAGACTATTGCATGCTAGAACACTATTTAGAGACCTTTGATTAGGGCGAATTGGGTGATCTATTTCTTTCCAATTCATAATTTAGCCCCCAGACCTAAGAATATCTTCAAAACCCAAAGGCTTGTGCTTTCGAAGCCTAAAATGGAAACGGAGGTGGCGACTCTCATTTTTCTCAATGAATGAGTGGTCACTAAAAAGAAGCCCAACACGCGCACATTTAGTTTTCTCATTAAAACGCCCGATGAACATCATCTAAAAAAATGCAATTAAGGCCAAGATCCTCAATCCGCGAGAGAGGGTGCGAGAAACAAAGGGGTTCTCACAACCACACTCGAGCCTTCCTACGATGACTTGTCACCCATGGAAGAAACCAAAAAGAAAAAGAAAAAAAATTCACTAGAGAGTGAAAGGGTTTTTTTATTCTTTATACATGCTTCTTATTTAAGGAAATAGAAGCTATAATCTAGTACATTCTTGAAGATAAATACGCTTGATCATAACCTAATGCTTAATGATACAAGTCTTCAAACGTGCCGAAGTTTATGAAGATTTGAAAATTCTCCCACGAAGTCGTCCTGTTGTCCGTCTTCGTCTATGTACTCGAAGAAGATTTTGCTTCCAAAACTTGAGGCTTGATCTCCACAATGACTTCTATTTACAGGCCAATGAAGCTCATTAGCCGTTGGGAGTCAGAATCAAGAATCTCTTTTTCGCTACCGTTGACTACTTTTGTTTGCTTTGATTGGTCTATGTGGCAGCTCTCATTTAGACTGTGACCAATGGAATAACGTCGTTTGGAGTTTGACTCGCCTCGTGGCACCTTGACCACTGAGATGTTTCCGTTGGAGTGTTGATTGGGCCTATGTGACATTCATTTGAATCTTATTGCAACGTCTTCTTGGAGCATTGTTCATCTTCTATTCCCTTTCTTGGTTGTTGGCTCCAAAAATCTTCGACTTACAAGATCTACATCTTCTATATGAGACTGCTTGATGATCACTAACCATATGTTATACCTTAGTCACATACGCTTTGTCACCATCATCTAATGACTAATCAATAGATTCTTTTTTCACTTTCCTCTATTTGATGGTTGTTCGGGGCGGTTGGATCATCATTAAACACATATGTAATGCCTTAGACATAGAATCTTTGCCACTGTCATCTAATGTCTAACCCATTGATTCTTTCCCACTGTCCTCTACGGCTGGTTGTTCATATATTGTTGGACGAAGTGAACGTATATCCTCGTTATCTTCATAGCTATGATGGAGAAACTTGAAATAGGTTGGTGATATGTGTATTTTATTCTCCTATTTAAGACTCAATTTCATGCTTAAATTGTACTAGTTTTGAGTATTTCATTGTGTTTTAATGTTGTTTTGGAGTTTTATTAGTATTACAGGATTTAGGTGACATTTGGCGATATTTCCAGACTTTCAGGGGGTTAAAGTGCAAGAATCAAAAAAGTGCAGATCGAGCCACATTGCTGTGGTGGTGACAGCACTGTTGTGTTTGCCTCGGTTGATTTCCTGGAAAGTGACATGTGTTTGTGACTTCCCAAATCCGAGCCTAGACTAAACTCCACGCCAAGTGTTCAACTATAATATCCCAAGTGTTCAACTATAATATCCGAGGACAAGGAACAAGTGCCAAATGGCTATGACTAAACTCCACGTCAAAATTCAGTCCCTTGGACTTAAATGGATTTAAAAATGGCGGATATTATGCCCTTATAATCAGTATAGGGAGTTCAGATAAACAGACATGTGATCATCGTTGTCATAGAACTTCAAGTTCTATGGTCGAGATCTAATTCAACACCATTTTTATTTGGTCCACTGGTGTGAAATGTCCACAAAATTCAATTTTGGAGTCATAAAGACTGAGAAATAGTTACTGATTTTGTGCAAAAGGTCTAGGATAGTACATTTGAACAAATGTATCTTGCATGTTTGAGAAACTATGCAGTGGATCATAGACGTATAAGTGGATGTCCTGTGAATGACATACTCGACTTATCATCATAGTACGC
>JAOWAN010045609.1:0-14493 GCA_028566635.1 Lobelia cardinalis | reverse complement strand
ACAGGTAATCGCTTAATCATCAACCGGAGCCGCTATCCTGCCGACACGTGGATCGAGTTCATCCGGGCGCGATCAATATTATTTGTGCTTTTGGGTTTTGTACTCGAGAGCTTTACCCAAAAATTTTTTTGAATAATTACGAAAAAGAACATGATCACTGAAATTCGTGCAACAACCCGTTTGGTCAATTTTCAAGATGATGGATTTTTGTTTTTTGATTTAAATTTTAGCATACCGTTTCTCTTTATTTACAGCAAAAACTATTTATCAACAATTGTCTTGTAATGGTTTTAATTTTAAGTTGTTGAGTGAGGAAAGGAAAATTGGACACGGTTGCAATTGATCGTGAATGAAGATTGCATGTAGTTGCTATCGAGGTGGAGATGATACGTCATTTCTTCTCATTTACTCCGTTGTATTTAATAGACAAGAGCTGGGTGTGTTCTCATGAACATTTTTTTCTCTATTTTTTGAGTTTTTGAGTTTCTCTCTCTCATTAGTCCCACAGTTTTTTATCTATCTCTCTTACTTTTTACTTTAATCATTACAAAAACTCAAAAATTAAATCAAAAACTACTCATCCAAACACACCCAATTTCTTTCAACATGCAGTTTCTTTCACTATTTTTTCTTCCCCGCCTTTTCTCCATTTTTTGACGGACTAAAAACTCTACATCAAAAAATAAATTTGGGTAGTGTCTGGTGACTGACTAGTGAGAGGGCAAAGCAGTTTAGATTTCTGGAGATAGGAGGCGGAAAGCTTCTTTCTGCATTTACAATTGAAGTATGAATCTGAATGCAATTAATTAGGGTATAATACTATGTACGGGTGTCGGTGATGAATTCTAGTTTAGGGCATCTATACTATAAGTTAAGACGTGGGGTTCAGGTCAAATAAATAGTACTATTCATGCACAAATTTTAATTATAAAATTGTGTATTAAAATATGTAAAAAATATTTATTTTTTGTGCGAAAGAGTATTCAAATGTTAATTTAAAATTAGCTTAACTCATTTATTATACAATTGAGTTGATCGATTAATTAAATGGGTAATAATAGGTTAAATCCATTACAATCTGTTATTTATTATAACTTAACTCATTACAACTCATTTAACCCAAATTAATAGGCTTATATGTATCATACCCCCTCGCTCCTCTTACTTTCACTCGTTGGAGATGGCCTTAGGATAGGGGCCGGGTGATGATCACAGGGACCATTAGAGGATTTTAATGGTCTTTGGAGCATACAAATTAGGAATAGAATAGTCTCTTTGCATGAGCAGGTTTGCTGATGAAATTGAAAGTTTTAAGGGGGTGATCCGGGGAAGAGTGTAATCGCAGGAGGGTTTACTGTAATTTAAAGAAAGTAAACAGAATATATGTGTATTCGGCTCCAAAATTTGGATTACGGACCACTCCAGAATTCTCATTATTCTTTCCAACATTTTGTTAAGGTAGTGAGCTCTTTTGATCTTTGAAAATGAATCCATCAACAATCTGAAAATTGTCAAGTTTTGTAAGTACTGATCAAATTTGTTAATGGTTTAAAAGAAACTCACCTCTTTGATTACCAATATTATCATATTGATGATGATACAATTGTACGTTTTATTATTTTTTTTTTTTTTACTTAGAGAATTAGGGAAGATTTTTTGATTATTTCCCTCGTTTCACAACAGTTGACCTCTTAAAAATAAAAAATTATTTCAAAATAATTGAAATTTTACACATTTTTACTACACTTTGTTTAAATTGCCTTTTTTTTTAATCAAAATTTCAAAATTAAAAAGCAATTAATGCCTCTTGATTAATGAGAGAACGAATTTGAAGAGGTTTCATATATTTTTTTTTTTTTGCCCCAAGGGGGCATGGGAAGAGATCGAACCTGAAATCTCACATACTGTAAAGCTCGGCTCTACCACTGAGCTACCCCTTGGTTCCCAAGAGGTTTCATATGTGAAGTGAGGGTAAAAATGAAAATTTTAGAAGATACTTAATGCTTGATTATTGTACGTAATCAAATCTTAAATATCAATTACTGTGAAACTGATGGAGTACAATAATAGTTTTTTCGTGTCCGAGATGATCTCTTATACTCCCTCTATTTCACAATAATTGATGTTTAAAGTTTGATTACAATAATCAAGGAGTACACTAAGTATTTACTAATTTTTTATTTTTACCCTCTCTTCATATTCTCTTCAAATTTTTCTCTCATTAATTTTTGAGGCATTAATTGCTTTATAATTTTGAATTGAGATAAAGAGACAATTTAGGAAAAGTGTAGTAAAAATATATAAAATATCAATTATTTTGAAACAAATTCTTCTTTCCAATAGGTCAACTATTGTGAAACGGAGAGAGTATATGATAGCAAATCCTAGCGATGTCATTCATACATATATCTTAAAAATTACTTTATCTATTTTGAAATAAAGTATATTCAATCCGTTTTACAATTGATGATGTTAAAGGTTTAATTATAATAACTAAAGTGTGTATTAAGTATCTTTTAATTTTTTATTTTTACTCCCTTTTCATACATGAAGTCTTTTAAATTCTTCTATTAATTTTTGAGGCATTAATTACTTTTTAGTATGAAATTGAGATAAAAGTGAAATTTAAAAAAAATGTAGTAAAAATATGTTAAACATCAACTATTTTGAAATAAATTCTCATTTGCAAGAGGTCAATTATTGTGAAATGGAGGGAGTATTGAGTAATTTGCATGTCCACCCTTGTAGTTTGACCAAATTTCGTTGCCTTCCCTCAGGTTTGACCGTTATACAGAGCCTACCTTTTTATGAATTTTGTTAATTAATTAATTAATTTAATTTTTTATATAAATATAATATTAAAAAAAATACTTTAAAGATATGTATTTAATAAAATTTGTCAAATTTTAATATAGTTGATCATAATTATTTTAAATATTAATATATAATCAAACAAAAAATTAAAGAATAAAGAAAAATAATTTTTGTAATATTAAAGTTGAATACACACATATATATATATGTATGTATATTAAATATGTATCATATTATTTATTAATTTAATCCCTTTTACAAAAATAATTTATAATTATAAAATAATATATTGTTTTAAAATTTATTATTTTTAAGTATAAGTGTTTTTTTTTATATACATGTACATGTGCATATTAATATATACATATATACATGTTTTCAACTTTAATCTTAAAAGAATATTTTTTTCATTTCTCGTTCGATTTCATGATGTTCGTATTTTAAAATCAACAAATTCATTCGAGCCAAATTCGCTCATTTATAATTAATATTGAATATATATGAATATATATATGCATATAATCTATTCATATAAAATAGCATAGCTAAAGAGTATAAATTTATAAATTATTTTTGGAAGAATGATTGACTTGACCCTTCCAAATAAATATTAAAAATTAAAAAGTGAGGGCATTTTGGAAAAGTAAAAATGGGGACATTGCTAAACTTCTACAACTAGTGGGGATATTAATTAAACCAATATATATATATATGTGTGTGTGTGTATATATGTATATGTATGTTAAACTTTTATATTAGAAGATTTTTTTTTCCATTCTTCTTTTATTTTTAGCTTGAATATATATTAAGTTTTAGTTTAAATATTTTTAAAGTATTTTTGATATTTTATTTCTATAAAAATTATATATTAATTAAATTAATCAATAAAATGGTAGGCTCTGTATAATGGCCAAACATGAGAGGGACAACAAAATTTGACCAAACTACAAGGGTAGGTGGTGCAAATTACCTTGGGAGTATTATAATATTTTAAAATAATTAATGTGACACTTAAATATCACAACGATATCTCTGTTTTACACACATTTTTTTTAAAATTTTGAACGTTTAAATTATTCTCATTTTCACCAAATTCTTTATATTTTCTCAAATTCTTATAAATATTTCTCGCTAATTTAATTTGTTAAAATAATATATTTAATTAAGAAAAAATACACACCCACGCGGACATGGGCATAAGTAGTTGATAATTAATGTCGACATAATGTGATAATTGAAATCAAAATGTCGACATATCGCGCCTGACTCACGCGATCTATTCCGTGCGATCGTCAAAAGTTACAAAAAGCAAATAGTTACCCTCCTTTTCTCGGATAAACCGACCAACGCCTAGGCGCTCGATTCTATTAGGAGCGTCCAATACACATGTACGTTATAAATATGTTATAAAATATACATATTAATTACTCCCTTCATTCCAAAATAGTTGATGTTTAAAGTTAAATTACACTAACCTAGGAATGCATTAACTATCTTTTAATTTCCAATTTTATCCCCACTTTACATATGATGTCTTTTCAAATTCTTCTCTCATTTAAAGAGATATAAATGAGATGAAAGGGTAATTTAGAAAAAATGTAGAAAAAATGTGCAAGACATCAACTATTTTGAAAAACTTTTTCTTTCCAAGAGTCAATTAATTTGGAATGGAAGGAGTATATCACGTGTATATATATATAATTAATATGTACAATTTTATATGAGGTATACGTACATAACATATATGTAGATTTCCTTCTGCTGTTCCTTTTCCCTCTTCCCCTCGGCTCGCTCACTTCGTGTTTGCCCCTGAAACCTTCCACAACTGTCCTCCTTTAACTTCTTCGAATGGATTCCGACGTTGGCGTGGTTACTGCCGCCGAAGGATCGAGCGTCGCCGGCCCTTCCTCTTCTTCTTCTACAAAGAAGGCAAAGCGCTTTGAAATCAAAAAGTGGAACGCCGTCTCTCTCTGGGCTTGGGGTCCGTTTTCTAAACCCTAAACATTCCCTGCCCCCCCCCCCCCCAATTTATGTATTTGTTTCTTTTCACTCTATTTATCACTCCCTCCGTATTATAATTATGAATTTGATTTGTGTAATGGATCCTTTGACGCAGATATCGTCGTTGATAACTGTGCTATATGTAGGAATCACATTATGGATCTATGTGAGTGTTTCTCTTTTTCAATTCATGTTATGCAATTTTTGTCCCCAAATATTTTACATTTATGTTCTTTTAATTATTTTTCTGGTGAAATCAGGTATTGAATGCCAAGCTAATCAGGCCAGCGCCACCAGTGACGAGTGCACTGTCGCTTGGGGTAATAAGCCTTGTCCTGTATACCCTAACTTTTACCACTGTCATGATTACTGTTTGCTTGTTTTATCATATGATAAGTGGAATTGCTTGTAATCTTAACTCTAAGACTTGATCTCCATCCCAAAAGAGAAATATTCCACATTTCCTTATTTGTCATTTCCAAAATAATAATCCAATTTCTAAAAATAGCTTGCTTGTAGATAATTTTTTTGGAGTTGGAATCATTGGTTTTATGTTTCTGGTAATTGCTTCCGGCCGAAGCTTGACTCGATTGTCAGTTTCTCTTTGTTTCTGCATCTTCCCATATGATGTTTGGAATAGCTTTCTCTGTGTTAAACTGCTCTGTTCTATTTGTTCCATGAGTGTTGTTTTCAACCTGTTGACAGAATTACGTTATAAACTGTTGTATCTGCTGAAATGGATTGCCTCTAGATTGCCAATTTTCCATCACGATTGAACTGCATCAACAATGAAAATCAGATGTTCTTTTAGTACATGCTTGATAATAATTGAACATTGTATGTTCGTGCTTAAGACAGGGAAGAGAGATGAGCTATGGTAAGAGACACATAGTCACATACGTATTTTCACTGTGATTAATCTGCAGCATTGAAGCTTTGTTTAGTGGAGTCAGGTTGTTCTAATATTTTCTTTTGCCTACAAATTTAATATGCAAGTGAACACCCAGATTGTATTGTGATGCGTGTCAGTATGAGTCAATAATCTCATGATTTAATCATTTTGTTGCACTTCATGGACTGTTAATATACCCCCTTTTGAAATTTAGATAATGATTGGTATTTCGTAGTCTTTTGTTTTCATTTTTAACCATGATTACTACTAGATTTCTGATAAATGATGCCTACAGTTCCCTTTTAGCATTCTTTACCAAGGATGGGGCTAACATACAGCTTGTCCATGCTTAAGTTTCTTAGTGCAGCTTTATGTGGTTGAGGGAGGCCCGGTAAAGAGTGTTTGAAAGCAAACTCTTACGCAGTTTGGTCGCTTGAAGACTTTCTAGTCACTATATTAGGTTGTTTTAGTATTTTAAGTCTTATTGAAGCTTCTTCTGATTTTCTTCAACAAGGGAAATTTTATTTGTTGCTGTGTTGCAAGTAGAGAAATGAAAGAGAATTGCGTAGTTTGGCCATGTACAACGTAGGCCCCTTAGTGTTTCGGTTAAGAAATGTAATGAAATTTGTATTAATCAAGCTAAGGATAGGGGTAGGTCAAAGTTAACATGGATATTAGCAGCAAGGAAAGAAAGGAAAATGATTAATGTAGCTGATCCTAGGTGATTGGGATTGTTGTGAAAAACAGGGGCGAAGCTTAAAGTAGCGAGCCTAGAGTAGCAGCCTATTACGTTGTCAGGCTCCTTTGAGATTCTTGTCAAGATAGAAGATTTTCCGGCTGCCGATTCCATTGCTAAAACATGGATCTTCACTTCTAGAATTCTATGGGCTCCTATATGAACAGAAAGAGCTAGCATTCTTAGTAAAACGTGAAGTCATTGAATATCGAAATCTCTGGATTTCGGGTCAACAAATTGTCTATTGTTGTGTTGCAAGTATGGGTTGTCACTTTAGGTGTTTGGATTAATTTTCTGTAGTGTAATTTATGGATATTTAGTAGTTTTGTGGGTTATTTCTTGTCTATGGACAGTTTGAGACATCTGAATAGGAATCTGGTTTGCTGAAATTGGAGGCTGATTTGTTAGTTTTAGCTCTTTAAGACAAGAACTGAACAAGGTATTCTTGAAATTTAGAAATGACAAATTGGATTACTCGGTAAAATACTGCATGAAATAAAAGAAGACAATATGAAAGATTATAAGACGTAGAAGAAAGTCCTAGTCATCACACCTTGGGTCTGTTAGACATGAGAATGAAGAGAAAAATGCTTCACTTTTGAATAATTCACTCATAACAATATTCATTCATTGACTAATCAAATACCGGAGCACAAACATGTTTGTAGAGTTATACAACTTGGGGACCTAGGTCCAGATAACGTTGTCGTGGTGAAGTAAAATAACTCGTGATCGAGACAGGGTTTGTTTGGTTGGTGGTTTTTCTTTCATAGGCTTGTGTTTGTTTGTTTTTTCTTTTTGGGGGTGGGGGGTGGGGGGGGGTATGAAATTGTGGAGATTTGTGGTTTTTATATCTTGTGATTTTGCAATTTGAAATGCCCATAATACCCTGATTTGCATTAGCCAAATATGTATTTTCCCTTAACTTATTTTTTTTTATGTTTAGTGTTTACATATTTTGACTTTTTGATGTACTTTTTAGAACACCCGACCAGAAAGAGATAAAGAAAAGGTGGAAAGGTGGAGGAGTAATGAGGTATAGAATATGGGGGTGTGGGTGTAGGGGTATGATAAATTAGTAAGATTTACTTTTTAAAATGTTGGAGTGAGAGCTCAAAAACCACCCTTGGGAACAACTGTTTTTTGTGTTGTGTTTGAGGCACAAAACCATCTGTCCAAACTCATCTTTAGTAAACGAGCAACTCGGGGCCCAATTTTTATTTTAGTCGCAAGAAATAACCTAATGCTTCTAAATTTGGAACCATAAATTGAACTAGACCTTCTCTTGGCATAAAATTGGTAAAATCAACCATAAAATTTTAGACCTGCTCTTGCCCTTAAGGACCCAACACTGAAGCCGATAGTAACAGCTCAACCATAAAATTTTAGACCTTTTACTGCCCTTATTGTAGAAAATTCAACAAAATATGAATTGGACCAAAAAAATACTAAAGGCAAGTTTAGACAGGTGGGTTTTGTGTGTCAAAACAATAGACAAACCACCCTTGTTTCCCTTAGGCGGGTGTCTACCCCTCTCACCCCCACTTTTCAAAAAGATAGTCCTACTAATTTATCATACCCCTAGCCATGCACCCTTATATCCTATACCTTATTGCTCCTCCTATCAACTCCCTATTCTATGAAGTGACTGGTTGGGGTTTTCAATAAGGGGAGCCAAAAAGTCGAAACATGTATCATGAAAAGACATAAGTTAAGGGCAAAATGGGTATTTAGTTGATGCATATCAGGTATCATGGGCATTTCGTATTGCAAAGTAAAAACATATAAAAAAAATCACCCATTTAAAACACAAACCCATGCCAAAAACTACCATCCAAACAGACCCTAAAATGAGTCTCTTCCAAGTCTCCACCAAAATCCACCCTTTTGGGGAGTTCAGTCGAGTCTTGGAGTTTCCTACGTTGTTAATATGCTGTATCATTTCTTGGGTGAAGTTCATGTTGTCTAGGACTTTCTTGAATGGGTGTAATTATGGGCTACCAGTTTAGGTTTCGACTTGCATTTCGATGTACTATCTTGACCTAAAGTGATGTTGAGATAAGTAATTTAGCTGTGTGTGTAATTTCTTAACTTGCCTTTACTGATGTCAAGTTACTTGATTCATTTACTTATTCTATATCTCAACTGTCAAGGGCATTGTGGACAATTTGCTTTCAACTTCTTATGAGAGATGGGTAGCAAGTGTTTTTTTGGACTTCCGAAAATGGAATAAGGGACAATTAGTTTTGGCTGGACTGAGGAAGTAGTTTAATTTATAGGTCCGGTCTAGTATGATTAGGTTATATTTTAATGTAACTTGGACCCCAAGTTGCTTGCATTTTATTTTTAAAAGTTGGCACATCCCCAACTTGATTTACTTGACTACCAAGTTGTTCCACTTCCCAAGTCATACATCTCTATGGTAGTCATTTTTTCAGCGATTACTCTCTATGGTAGTTGCATTTTATTTGTGCTAGATAGTTGTTGTTAGTTTGCTTCACCTCTATGCTTCTGACGTCTTGTGTTTCAGAAGCTAGGTTTAGGGGGGTGTTCAGGAAGTTTTGGAAAGTTGATCACCAATGTACTGGTCTCTTCCTTTGTTGTTGACAAGAAAGAGCCTGTGCTTAATGCATATTTGTGTGCTTGCGCCTATTCCTATCATGGCTGCATATTTGTGTGCTTAATGCATATTTGTGTTGGTGATTTTGATTTAGCAAATGATTGATTGAAAGTTTCTGCACTAAATGACATGGAATCTAGTAAGCATGGAATGTAGGTGCGTATGGTCAGCATGAAAATTGTTGGCTTGGCATGTACAAGTCTATTTTCTCTCATAGGAGGCAAAAAATTAAAAAACGTTGTTGCAAAGCAAAAAAAAAAAAAAAGGAAAAAGGAAATCTATTCTCTCCTTTTCTTTTAAAGTTTATGCTCTTAAAGTGCGTACTTAATAATGTCTCCCGAGTAATTGAACTAACCTCGTGTTTGGGGGATCTGATTGTCTTTTGCCTATGAGGGTAAATACTCTTCATGTTATTGTTTCCTAACAAGTTTGATTATTTTCTGCTCAGGTGTGTGTAACCATGCGTTCCATTTCCACTGTATTAGCCGCTGGCTAAAAACACGCCAAGTCTGCCCTCTAGGTATTGCATTGCACTCTATTCAGTGTTTAGTTTGACCAAATCAGTTACGTTTCTCAACACTTGTAGCATATGTTGGTTTGCAGACAATAGTGAGTGGGAGTTTCAGAAGTATGGACACTAGAGCATGCAGTGCCACGCAGCTTCAGTCTTCTATGTTTTGCATTTTCCATTTGATGACAAATATGGAAGTAGTATAGCCCCAAAAGCAAGAGAATGATTGTTTATCCTGCTAATCTCCTGTGTTTTTCAAACAGCTTATGCCCTACTGGATGCCAATAGAAATTGGATTGCAAGATAGTAGTTTAAAGCAAAATGTGCAGCTCCTGAATTGTTATAGGAGAACAATGAACTGGAAAAGTAGATTGTTGATCATATTACTTGAACTTGCCGGCATGGCATGGTTTCGGGTTCTTCTAATGGTTTATGCTTATTAGTATAATTAGCTGTTTCATGTTTGATGTGTTTTACCACTGACACTGTGAATTAGTGGTTGACTGGAATCTTATTCATTGCTCTTTTGTGTATTTGCCTTTGGGCACAACGGCCCATTGTTGAATGCCTAGATGATCCACTAGCAAGCAGCACAGTTGGCTGAATTCTTTTCTTAAACAAACCTGACCTCGGGTTAAACTGGATGATAATTCACTTTGCTTGATTTGGCGGCTGCACTTTCACGATCTCATGACAACTGATAAACTCACCCCCCCCCTCCCCTCCCCCCGAAAAAAAAAAAAAAACTGTGTATTTGAACTGTGAACGCTGAGCGGGCTGAGTTATTCTTTCAGAGGGTGGAAAGTCTGATACCTAGATATGTTTTGACTGAACGAAATGAGCAGGCTTGAGATAAGTTAAAACCAATTCACTCTGCCTACAAGTTAGTTGGTTATTGACAGCATTCACACGGGCTTGAATGAGGCGCCTTAGCTAAGATGGATGTTGCCTTATGCGTGAAATGGGGAAGGAAGATTGGGAATCCTAAGATTCCTCAGCTATTCCTGCAACACAATCAGGAAGAAGGTTAAATAGCTGCTAAATCGAAGGCTGCGAAGCTTGCTTTGCATAACTGCAATTTGCATTTGGAAGTGACTCCCGTAACGGCTGCGCTAAGTAATGGTTCATTGAGAAGGCAATTAAACCATGCCACGGGGAGCGAGTGTAGTAGTTGCATCTCAACGAGGGCTCCGTTTGTTTCATGGAATATGAGTTTAAAAAATTAATATCTTGAAAAAGAAATCGGAAATGAATGCTTTTCAAGAAAAGTACTTTTAATTCTTTGATAATTACTATGAAAATGTAAATTTGTTCGAAAATATATTGAAAATTTTGTGCGTATGTGAATATGTGGTTGTATCCATTTTTCTGAAAAGTAACTTGCGTTCCTATTTTCATTAGACATTTTTATGGTAAAACGTACATCACTTTTTATGGATCAAAAAATATCCTACTAGTGGAATGGAGCCGTAACTGTTAAATGTTGGAAAGGGTAACTAAACGAAGCACACCAAAATGTACTCATACTCGTAGGTTAGGGGACTGTTACACGAATCCAGCTGACTTGAGCTGAGCTCGATCAGAATTTTAGGCTCCCTATGCTATGAAGCTGAGCGAGCTAAAAGCTCACAAAGATTGATATTTAAAAAGAAAAAAAAATAACCAAAGCTCAATAAAACTCGATAAAAACTCAATGTTGGCTCGATAAGCTAAAAAAAGAAAAAGACTAGGTAAAATTAAATTTTTAAAAAATATATTTAATTTGCAGAAAAATGACGATAGAGTCCTACTAGAGTAGCTCAATAATGGTTCACGAGTAGCTTATAAAAGCTTAGGGTCGATAATTTTTTTATGAGATCGAACTCAAACATGCACAGCAAAAACACCCGCCCACTAGTGAACAGCCATTAACCCCGAATAAACCTACAAAAAAACCTTTTAAAAACAAAATTCGTCGCCTGAGAGATTCGAACTCTCGCGGGGAAACCCCATGTACTTAGCAGGCACACGCCTTAACCACTCGGCCAAAGCGACTTAATGTGATTAAGGTGTGTTTTGAACAGCTATATATCAAAACCAATCATTTCAAGCGACAAATTGGTGATTCCCCCTTCCTGCATAGTTTTTCACTGTACGATCAAATATCACACTGTTTAATAACCACCCAAATCAACGCCTGATATTCAATATAGTATTCCTATGTTTAAAAAAAAAAAAAAAAAGATATTTTTTTTTTTAAATCTAAAAATATATTGTTATTGCTTCATTAAAAACCATTTTCAAAATTTTAATAACATTTCAATACAGAAATATCCAATTTACTTAGGATTTGAAGTAAATTCTAAAGACAATTAGGATCAAGATGTCCATTATAATCGAATGAAGTTACAATTTGATGCCAACTTCTTTAAAATAAACAGGTGATTTCAAGAAACAAATTACAAATAGGGGGCGGTTACATACATGCAATGCCCAGGAACATGAACATGGTGATTGGTGACCAATTTTCAGAATCTCACAGCTTGTGGTACCAGAAGATACCATTGCTCTGGCCTTCATCGGGCTCAATGTACATGCAATCCTTCATCTCTCTCCACATTGCTTTCACTATGGGAGTCCTATCAATCTTGTAGTACTCACCCAAAACCGGCTTGATCGCGTCCCTCGCCTCCTTGGCATGATAGTGTGGGATGTACGAGATCAAATGGTGCAAGACGTGCGTGTGCGTAACGTCGTGCAACACCCCGTTGAGGAACCCGAAATCTCTGTCGATTGTGCACAATGCTCCCCTCAACCAATTCCACTCGGTCGAATCGTAGTGAGGCAGGGAAAGATGAGTGTGATGCAAATAGGTGATGGTTACGAAGAAAGCATTTACAACAAGGGTTGGCACTCCGTAAATGCAAAAAATCCAGGCTGCTCCGTATGCTTGTGCGAGTTGGTACACTATGTAAGCCATCCCCACCATTCCAATGTCGGAAAGGACAACCTGGATGCGTTCTTTTTCAGTGTAAATGGGACTGTAGGGATCAAAGTGGTTCGCAAAGCGCTCGTACTTTTTCCCGGAGACATTGGTCAATAGGTAGAGAGGGAAGGCAAAGAGGAGTCTGAAAAGAAGGGTGAAAAGTCGGCCAGGTGGGTTGTTAAGGGCTTTTGAGTACAGGGTAACAGCGGCCTTACGTTTGGGGATATAGACTTCGTCGTTGTCGAGGGAATTTGTGTTGGCATGGTGGCTGCGGTGACTGTATTTCCATGAGAAGTAAGGGGTGAAGAGAGCGGAATGGAGGATGAAGCCGACAATGTCGCCAAGCCATAGGTAGTCACTGAAGGCATGGTGGCCGCAGTCATGGCCAATGACCCAAAGTCCAGTGAGGACACTTCCTTGAGCAAACCAGTAAAGTGGCCATGCTAGGTAAGATAACGGATAAGGGAGGAGAGGGATAAGAGTGCTGGCTAGGTAGTAGAAGACGGAAACGATGACCAAATCCTGAACGACGTAGTAGAAGGAGCGAAGGGTGGATCGCTGGAAACAGTGGGGGGGAATGGCTTTCTTGAGATCGCCCAGCGTGAACGGAGGCTTGTCAATCGGTTGCCGTTCAAAGAGGCCCTTTTCGCTACCCTCGGAGTTTGAGGAGGCTGACATACGTCCACCTGCACCCATGATCGATCTTCAGACAACTTTGATCAACAACCTGGGATATATGTTGTGACCTTAAATGAGATCAAGAAGCTTCAATTGAGGTTGGGCTAGGCTAGCTGTGCTGTCTTAAGGAAGTTCAGTAGATGGGGTATTTATATATGGTTAGACTTGCAATTTTTGGTGGGGAATGCTGAGAAAGTAGCTAGCAGTAGTAAAATACCACCCAGAATTGACCAATTAAGTTTCAGGATAGCAAAACACTCCCTATGACTTGTACCATGAAATTGGGAAGAAGACACGAGGGGAATTTTTTACACTCCCACTAATTCACTCACAGTCAGAGATGGAGTACGCAACTATATATGGAACAAAGCCAGCTAAGCTCTCCTTCTTGGCGGATGCACTGTTGGTCAAACTTGACCGGCATTACAACTAGTAAAAATGTCACATTGTGGACCTTAGTGCTATACATTTACATATTAAAAAAATAATAATAATAATTGAACTTTCGAAAGTCTTCCATCAATTCTGTCCTGATTAACATAGAAAGGGTAAATCATAGGATATATTTCAGGAGTCAGAGTGGAAAGTTAATTAATAGGTCCAAAGCTCTTAACCCTTAGGTCACTCTCGCTTGTAACAGAGTCAGTTTCACCTTACAGAGAATCGAACCCTGTACACTACCGCGCTGAGCCCTATTTACATATACATATGTGATATATAGGGACGTGCTCCAATACGAATATAAATATCGTAGGAACTGTAGGAATCGTTGACAAAATAACGAAATTGTTGCTGTATTCAGTAAATCATCGATATGGTATCGAAAATATTATTGTATTGGTGAATTTACGTGTGTTCGTGAGATTAACGATCGAAATTGATTCCTATAATTTTTATAATATTTAGATTTAAATTTAAACGACTATCTATATATTTATATATATACTAATCTTGTTTTGCTTTTATTTTTTGGCAATAACTTTTGACCAAATATTTAAAAAATATCACTCTTAAAAATGGTTGAAATAAACAATTTTTCTTATAAATAAATAGAAATTTAATATATAGTTTCAAGTAATCTTCTAGTGAAACGGTAGTTGTTTATTATTATTTTTTATCACAATAATGTATTAAAATTATTTAAATTATAATAAAATTGTAACTTAAGAAATTTTTATTATTTTGATCGCGCCCGGAAGGAACTCGATCCACGTGTCGGCAGGATAGCGGCTCCGGTTGATGATTAAGCGATTACCTGTGGATCAAAGACAACACC